>JZKD02S1790160.1:861949-879289 GCA_000966675.3 Picea glauca | reverse complement strand
TTCTTTTCTTTATTGCTTTTTCTTTCTTTTTATTTCAAGGTCTAACTAGAGGACACTGCCTTGGCGTGGTGACCAGAGCTGACAGTGTTACCCACGAGTACTTTCACAGAGATGAATAGGCTGGCTCGGGATGAGACCCCCTTTCCCTTGGCGATGCAACCAAAGGTCACTGCCCTGGCGTGGTAACCAGATAATGGCAATGTCATACTGCTAGATACCTATGAACATAATGGGCTGGCTCGTGATGAGACCCCCCATCCTCTGGGCTAGGTCTTGTTTTTTGTTATTTTTCTTCGGGTCCCTCTTGTTTCTTATTGAGAGGCCTTTTATTGCCTTCTCGGGGATCCCTGGGCGAGGCATCTCTAGGTTTTATTTTTATGGCTTTTATCTCTTACCAGCTGCTTTTACTCCCTGGGCCTTTAGCCCCTTCTTCCCACAGGATAAAGTGTAACCTCACAAATAGGTCATCCTAATGTTCGGACTAGGGGAATGGGATAGATGAATGGGAGATAAGATGTAAAAATGATAATAGGATGGGAGCGGACGATGGCTCTTCAAAATCCCCCTTGGTGGCTAACTAAAACCTATGGATACAAGCTTGCTAGGGTACGCCGTTAATCCTCTCAACCATGGTCAAGTGGGTTAGTGTAAGATCCAAGCAGTCGTCAGAAATGAAAGGAATTTGATGCATATATTTGAAAGTTATAATGATCAAACTTGACACATACCATGATACCTGGACCAATTACCTTATGGAGCAAGAGTCTTCTCCAATACAAGTCCAAGCCGAAGGTGATGGATGCTGCTGCTGCTGACAGGACAAGTCCGATGAAGAAGAAGAGAGATGGGCCCTCCAGGGCCATGCTTAGGTCAGTCCTGCTCTCAGTACTCCATGTCTAGAATTTGTGGGCCTCGAGACATGATCTCCTAGTTATCCCTAGAAATCGGGGATAACAGATCCCTCAAGGGATACTATTGAGTTTCCAGTGGAGATACCTCCTGTTAAAAGGAAGCCAGCCTGCTGTCGGGAATTTTTGAAAGAAGCAGAAAAACATTCAGCTCCTAAGGGCACCTTCAGAGAAAGAAAGAAACCAGATAAGTACTCCGGTCTCATAGCTAATTTAAATACTGTGATTGATGCAGAACCTTCCACATTTGTAGAAGCCTCTAAACATCAAGTGTGGAAAGATGCTATGAATGAAGAATATGATTCTATTCTAAAGAATGATGTATGGACCATAGTTCCTAGACCTCATGGCAAATCAGTAGTAACTTCAAAATGGCTTTATAAAATAAAGCATGCAGCAGATGGCAGTATTGAGAAATACAAGGCGAGATTTGCGGCTCGTCGTTTCTCCCAGAAAGAAGGAATTTACTACGACGAGATTTTAGCTCCAGTTGCCAGTTATACTTCAATTAGGATTATTATCTCTCTTGCAACAGTTTTTGGTTGGAAACTTCACCAAATGGATGTTAAGACTTCCTTTCTTAACGGTGAAGTTGAGCAAGAAGTATACATCGAGCAACCCAAAGGTTTCATGATACATGATAACAGATCTCATGTGTGCAAACTCAAGAAAGCCCTGTACGGGTTAAAACAAGCTCCGAGAGCTTGGTATGGTAGAATAGACAGTTTTCTACAAAGTCTTGGATTCACCAAGAGTATAGCAGATCCAAATCTTTATATAAAGATTGTACAAAATCATCCAGTTATCATAGTCTTATACGTGGATGATCTGTTCCTCACTGGAGAGGAAAACTTGATAGCTCAGACTAAGAGGGAGCTTTCTGCAGAATTTGAAATGAAAGACTTGGGGGTCATGCACTATTTTTTGGGCTTGGAGGTTTGGCAGAAACCAGGAGAGATCTTTCTCTCACAGGGTAAATATGCAGTTGATGTGCTTTGCAGATTCGGCATGATGGACTGCAAGTCCATGTCCACACCAATGATCTCTAATCTAAAGAAACTACAAGATCAGGGCACAGGTTCAGATCTAGATGACCCCACCTTATATCGACAGATCATTGGGTCTTGGATGTATCTCGTACATACGAGACCAAACATTTGCTATGCAATAAATGCTCTCAGTCAGTTCATGTGTGAACCGAAGCATATGCATATGGTTGCTGTGAAGCATATTTTGAGATATGTTCGGGGAAGTATAGCTTATGGTCTCAGATACACTTCCAATGGAGGTGTAATGCTCCATGGTTTTACAGATTCTGATTGGATGGGCGGTACAGTGGATCGGAAGAGCACTTCCAGATATTGCTTCAGTTTGGGTTCGACAATGATTACCGGGTCCAGCAGGAAACAGGGCTCCATAGCCCAAAGCATTGCAGAAGCAGAATACATTGCTGCAAGTGCTGCTAGCAGAGAAGCAGTTAGGCTTAGGAGGCTACTTTCAGACTTGTTCAGTTCAGAGCTTGAACCCACAATCATTCACTGTGACAATCAGAGCTGCATAAAGCTCACCGAGAATCCAGTTTTTCACGATAGATCGAAACACATTGAGATGAGATATCACTATGTCTGGGATATGGTTCAGAAGAACGTTCTCAGCATTCAGTATGTTCCGACGACAGAACAGACAACAGATATTTTTACCAAGCCACTATCCCTGACAAAGTTTGTATACTTTCGTGGCAAGCTTGGTGTAGCTGAGAATGCCTCTCTTGCTGAGAGGGAGTGTTGAATTTAAAGCAGCTGCAAGAGCCATTCTCCGGGAGGATGGCAAAGACCCTAGCCGAGATCTGGGGCCCCCAGCACACTCCTAGGGTTCTTGGTCTGGGACCAAACTGTCAATGCCATGGAAAAAGACCCTTGTTAGGGCCCCCGGTATATGACTGGGGTTCTTGGTCTGGGACCAAGCAGTAAACACCCCAGGGAGGGCCCCCAGTATATGATTGGGGTTCTTGGTCTGGGACCAAGCAGTTAAAGTCCCTAGATATGTCTAGGGCCCCTGGAAATGTTCCAGGGTACCCATGCCTGGGGCATGGGTTGATCCTTGGTCTTGTACCTTGGTGGATAAGACCCCAGAGATGTTCTGGGGCCACCTGGTCTTTGATCAGGTGTTTGTTGGTGTATGTCCCTTCTTGAAGGTGTGCATGACCACATGAGGGATATATTCCATATGCAATGATGATAAAGTTAAAAGGTCACCTTGAGAATGAATGGACAAGTATTGCCACCAAGTAACCCCACCAAAACCCCCTTCACCCTTGCTTGTGTTTATTTGGGGTTTTGTATTTTTGCTTTAGGGGTCAATATGCAAATATTAATTAAATGTTTAATTTATAACATGTTTAATCAATATTTATATTAATTAAATATATTAATTTTAATTATCATTTTAATTATTATTTTTACTAAACCCCTAGCCTAAAGTATAAATATAGACCTCCTCCCTTACCTTTGAGATATTCTATTGTGCTATTATGCTATCCTCCAAAAGGTGAGCATATCTCCTCTAGTGAGCTGCGACCCTCCTCTGCAACAGTGGTTGAGTGGTGTAACAATACAGTTCTCCAAGTTTTTGGCCTCCTGATCTTTGTAGCTTGTGTGCCTCTTGTGTGGAATGTGCCAAGGGTTGTTGCAGGGTTGTTTTGTTGTTGTTGTGACCTATGTGTTGGAGACTGAAGCTGCTGTCACCTCTCTCTAGCACAGATCTGATTCCTTCTTTGAGTTGTGGCCTCTTTACCTCAGATCTGGTACCTTGCAGTCAATCGTGGCCTCCTAACCTCAGTTCAGGTTTCCTTGCAGTGAACCGTGGCCTCTTCTGGCCTCTAACTTGAGCCGCAACCCCTCTAAGCTACGCATCTAACCTCTGCTCTTCTTGATGGGGTTTGGGCATGTTGCCGTCCTTATACACACTTGCAGACGTGAGTTGAGTTCGGCTCACTTAGTGTGTCCTTGGAGGCACAATGCCTAGGTTCACAGCCCACGCTGTCACTTTGACTGGAACCTCTTCCATCTAGGCTCACTCCTAGGGAAGCCAAAGGGGGTAGACCTTAGTTACTAAGTGTGTTAGAGTTAGGTTCTAGGAATTAATTTTGATTTGTTAAGGTTAGAGGGGATTCTAATCCTAAGATGCTAAGGCCACCATGCAAGATGCAAGGGTTAGCATGAGAAGCAAGCCTTTTCCCTAGGTTAACTAAGACTAGTGCCTAGAAATTGGGCAAGGGGTCAACTATGTTAAAGGGTGTTTATTACAAAAAGATTACAAGTTACAATTTTACAAGAAATAATAACTTAATAAAAGAATGCCATGTACAATTACTTACAAGATTTACAATTTAAAGAATGATAGATTACAACAATAAGCTAACCAAGTATTTGTTCAATGTGTGCAGGATATAAAGGAGTTAAAGCATCAAATCACATCACCATTTACACGAGATTATCATCAACACATTACTTCATTAATAGATTCCAAAGTTTAAGAGAATTTAACAGAACTATTATGAAGAATATTCAAGAAGACTTACACTCTTAATTATTAAGCCCACCAAGTATTATATTAGATTTGACCAAGGGTTTAATAATTAGGCTTTTCTTAAGATTTACAAATTTTATTAGCTTTCACTAAAGCCTCCTTCTCCTGTTGCCAAATAACTGTTGGACGGTCAAGATAGTATGGCAACGAGGCCAACCCTAGCAGAACCAGTCAACCCTGACAGTAAGAGTACTTCCCAGAGACGACATCCACCTGGAGCGCCACGGGACAGTTCCCTGCCACTACCCTCCGTTGTTTTCCTCAAACCCGTTTTAGATGGTGGAGATGGTGGTCTAAGGTACCCTAAAGTAGTCTATTAAGTATATATAACAATTAGGTAGACTTTTAGGTGATTTAAAGAGTGTTTAGAAGGTTTTAAAGTACCTTTTTAGTGCAAATTAATGAGATGGCCGAAACTGTTACTTGCTCAAAAAGTGTGTTGCTTAAGCTTAAAGCAATGAGTAAATCAACACATGTGAAGCAAATAAGAGAGATAGTTGAAAGAAATAGAGATTATATCACATGCACATCAATATAAGTTTGATTAGAGACAATAGATCAATGGCAATAATAGCTTGCCTTAAGAGATGAAAAAGAAAATTATTAAGTGTGTTTCCCTACTTAAGCATTCAACAAATTCCAAGCCCAAGACGTGGCTACCAATAGATATGAGCAATGAACCAATAAACCACTTATGTGTTAAGCACTTTAAGATGTATTAAGCATGAATAGTAAAACGTGTGCTTTAGAGAGAGATTAAGAGCTTGAAAAGAAATGAACTAAGCAAGATCCAAATAGAAAAACTTAAGTGTGTTTCCCATTGGGCTTAAGATGATAAGATTAGATCTAAAACATTAGCATTAAGGACATTAAACCATTTAGATCAATCACATCACATGAAAAATAAAGCATTAACACTTATCCTTACCTCTTTGGGGTGTTCCTCTCCCAACTAGGTAGGTTATTGATTTATCTTAGCTTAGTTAGATTAAGTGTTCTTAGATCTTAGTTATTATGGCAAACTAATGAGAGATGAGCAAGAGAGAAAAAAAAAAAAAAAAACTAATCTACAAGCTAATCTATAAACAACCAAGCAAATACCCACATCAAGGTTGAGAAGGTGCCCTCACCTTCTAAACCTTGCAGCCAAGCTAGATAAAACAGAAAAATGAAGAAATGGCTAGATCTAGCCTACGTTCTACCTACCCACAAGCTTAAAGAAGAGGGGAGGCCGTACCACTTCCCCTCTTACACTTTAAGCTCAAACAAACAAGCAAAAGGAGAAAGTGCACTTCTAGGCTAGAAAAAGACAAGAGGGGGTTAGAGATAGCTACCAAACTCCCCCAAGGTGTCTTGAAGTGTTGTGTGTGTCTTTTTGGGGCAGCCAAGAGCCTCCAACCAGATCTGATATACTTGTAAAAACAACAAGCTTTGCTTGCTAGGATGGCTACACACAACCAAACAATGCTAAGGAAACCCTTGCCCTTTTGGGACAAGAACTTTCCACAAGCCAAGATATAGATTTAAAATTATTTTGACCTATCTAAACCAAGATATGCTAGCTGAAAATGAGATGGATGTACAACAATATAAGAGAAAAGTAATAGATCTAGATAGGTGGAGTGTGAAAAAGCTTCAAGTCACCCTTCCCTTCTAGAAGGAGTTCCCAATGAAACTTTAAAGGTGAACCTGCAATATTCTTTCAAACCCAAGCATACACAAGACAACATGTTTATGCAATGATATTAAACGACACTTCAATTTAATTCATACATCAAGATATATAGAGCAATAGGCATACGCTCTACCGAGCCTACTTAGATAACACTTTACCTAAGATCTAGTGTTGCAAGAAATACGAAAGAACATTAAACAATTTTACCTCCCATGCATAAGAATAGCAAGCACACGCATTACCCTTCTTGTTGTCCTCCAAAGCTTCCAAAATATTATTACCAAAGAAGTGATCTTGGAGAGGAATACTCCAAAACCCTAGAGCTAGAATGACAATGAAATGATAAGAGAGAGAGAAGAAAATCAAGTAGCATAACAATAGCTCAAGATATGGTGAGTTGGGGAGGGGAAAAGAGATCCATTTATACTTGGAGAGGCAAACCTACCTCTCTTGGATCTAAGCCAAGTGTCCACCACCAAGCAATAGAGTAGATCTCTAGGCTAGGGTGCACCTCCTAGGGCTTGCACAATAGATCTAGGGTGTAGAAAAAAAGAAAAATTAATTAGATAGATCTAATGGCATGTAGGAGGCATGGGATTCGTGCGAAGGGATGTGAAGAGACTCAAATAATTTTTTAATAATTATTTGTGGAGTTTCTAGATGAGGGAGGGCACACCACTCTTGGAGGGTGCACCTCTTGGGATGAGGAGAAGGTGATGAGAGGTGAGGAATGAATGTAGGGTGTTGGGATCAGACAAAGGCTCAAGGAGAGGTGTGAGATCCGTTCTAAGGTGAGGTGAAGAGTCTCTCACAAATAAAAAAACGTATCTTTTATTGGAGAGACAAAAAGGAGGGCGTAACTCTCTTGGAGAGCGCTCCCCATGGTCAAAAATCAACCCAAATGTAAGTATGGGTGATGTGGAGTGAAAGGGATCACTTCGAGGGATGATAAGAAGGTTAAATGAAGTGAAAGATTAGGAGAGGGGGCCACACTCAAGTCACAATTAAATTAAAAAATGAAAAACGTCAATCCCCCTAGAGGGGCGCAACTTTTGAGTGTGGAGGTGGAAAAAGGGGTTGAATAAGGTTGAAAAAGGTTGGGAGGCTAAGGTTATGCTTAGGGGGTCTCTCTCTAACCATCATTTCAACATTTCACATCATCTAACTCATTATTACAATTTTACATTTTGCCATGTTTGGACTTTAGCAATTAAAATTGTTGTTTTAGACTGACTAACACTCTAGGTGGACTAACCCATGGCTAAAGTTGTCCGACCGAGCTGAAACTTGGTCCATGGATGTAGGGGGTGCTAATCCATTTCTTTTGAGCACAAATACCCCTATCAAAAGTCCAAGGATCCAGTTTTTACAATTATTGCTCAAAAATAATTAATTAATTAAATAATTAAACCTCCAAACTTAGGGAAATTTAATTAAAAATTAATTAATTAAAAAAAACTAACCTAGACTCGACAGAATTCCGCGAAACGTTCTAAGATGTCTTGCATGGACATTTACAATGAATTCCTTATATAGTTACCAAAACATAAGTCCACTAGAACGTCGTTCACCACTTTGGAGGACATATGCAAAGTGTGAGGGAAAAACTGAAGGGAAATTAGTCAGGCTGAAAAGCCCAACTGATGACCTGAGGATAAAAAACCCTCGGTGAAGGGAACTCTCCCAGTGAACCGATTCCAAGGTAACTGACTTAGACATGACTCATGCAAACCTATTACACTATTAACCCACGTAGGGGTGCGGAAATTCCAATTACAAAAATAAGTGCTGGGCCAAACACTGCCCTGTAGAACCGAAGGTCTTCAACAATACTGCATCTGACGATGCATCTCTTCATGGCACATGAGTTGACCACCGGTGCTAAATGGGCGGTCAACAGGGCCCTTGGAGTTTTTCTGTGTGTGAATGGGTCTAATCACAGAGTTTTTCTGTGTGGTGGTTTCTCCTCCTGGTGGCAAATAAGTCCTTTTCATCTCTAAGAAAGAGATCTAACCTATATGGTAGATCTATGATTCTGAGCTTTCTCTGAGCATAAATACAAGTGGCTGTACATCTCTTGTGTGTGGTATGGACTCCTACAGAGGTAAGACAACAAGGTAAGTGACCTATCTCAGTTTATCATTATCTAGATCTGTTATTCCCTGTTTCTGAAGTTGTTTAAATATTAGAAGTTGCTCATTATCAGATCTGAATATTGGTTTGAATTTTGATCTGTATAGATCTATATCAGCATTGTAGATTGGACCTGAATACTGTTGAGTAATCTAGATCTACTTCTATTGTCATATCTTTTGGGTCTCAGTTAAAATCTAACTCTGCTAGCTTAGTTCTGAGTGACAATACCCACCCAGGAAATTGTTTACAAACTAAAATCAATTTGTTGATTCTCTGTTTAGTTTTAAGCAATATTGTATTAGTTTACAGTTTTGAGAATGAGACTTAGTTGTTATTCTAACTGAAATTTGAAAAGACATTTCTTTCTGCATTATTCTCTAAATCTAACATCCATTAACCCAATAGTAAATGCACTAGTCATTGATTTGTTACATTGGAGAAATAAAATATTGCATTGGGAAACATGATTTTCGGTCATTTTTACTTCTTGCAAAGTGGATTGTTTTCCTTGTGCCTTGGGCACCTCATAGCCACTAGGGTGTCCCCATCTAGGGGCTACTTCTTGCTGCTGTTACAAAATCTTATCTTCAGCCATTAGGGTTGCAGAAACCCTAACTAACTTGCTTGAATAACTCTCTTATCAACCATTGGATTTTGCTCAAAGTTTGCACACTTGTTCTCTTTGGTCCAACGCAATTTTTGACAAAGTTTGAGGAGATTTCAGTCGCTGATTTCCTTGCTGTAATACATTGAATGTTACAGCCATAAGGCTGATATAATTTGCTGCAGACAAGTGTTTACAACAACCTTATCTTTTATGCTAGGAGTATTGGTTTTTCATCTTGAGTTTAGCTAGTCATTTACTAGTTTTTCTCTTGCATTTTCTACTTGATCTTTAGCATTTATTGAGCAGCTTATAGTACCTTTTTCTTGTTGATATGCACTGTTATCTATTGCTGCAAATTAGGGACAGTAAGCTTAACTTGCTGATCCAACTAACATATACTATTGCAAAGTGTATTTTCTTGTGTCTCGGGTAGGTACAATCATCCGAAGAAGTGTTATACCTGTGGGGCAACAATTTCTTGACTTGCAAGGCATCTGTTTCCACCTTTGACTCTACTTAGACTTGACCCATAGGGGCGTTATTTCCATCCATCTTCATCTCCATCTCAATCCCCCTAGGGTCACCGAGATTGCCTCCTTAGAGTGACCTAGTCACCTTTGAAGTGCGGGACCTAAATCGAGGTGACATTGGGTGTAGGATTCCCAAGTTGTAGCACTTGTACTGTGGTTGGGTCGGGCTTTTTCCAACCTACAACTTGCACTATAACAACCTCATTTATGGGTGCTTTTATGGAGGGTGCGCTGTATCCCTTCGTTTGCAAAACAACTTTTTTCCAAGCCCTTTATTTTCCTTTCTCTTTTTTTTTAATGGTCCAAACATTGAGTGCTAGGTGCAATGGAAAGAAAAAGAGCACCACATTGCCACTTGAAGTTAGAACACATTGAGTGCCATGTTCTGTTATGAATATAAGTATACATATAAAATAGATATTCATAACATAATAATTAATTAATAAATAATAATTATTAATAATGAAAGGTCATGTCTCAAAGGACATGATTATTGGTTAAGGGCACCCCTGCGTGGGTATATAAACGAGCCCTCATTCTCAATTGTAATCATCTTATATCTTATCTTATCTTACTATTCATTCTTATTACATATATATTTGTCCATATGGATTTGATTACTATATTCCAGATATTTTGGATTATTTGTGCGTGACGAACTTTGTTCGTCTCATGTTCACTGGAAATTAAAGAACACCGCAATGCATTACCCCATCAAGAGGGACACGTTTTATTTATTTTCTTTTAAAGTTGCTTTATTTTTTATAGAGAAGCGTTTCATGGCTCTTAGGACCTTAGGGCGAGCATCTAGAATGATAGATTATGGATTTTGATTTTTACAGTGCTAGCGGCCACACTTCTGGGCCTTTAGCCCCTTCTTCCCATGAAATGAGGTACAAGCTTTTCTTGGGGTCAATGAACCCAAAAACCCAAAAGATGAGGAAGCGAAGGGGAAGAAGTGTGGAAAGTGGTAAGTATGAGTGGGAATGGTAAGATGACCCTTCAAGGAGACCCCCCAGTAGCAACCCTTTTCCTGAGGGTGACCAACTTACTAGGATACCATATCAATCACCAAGGTGAAATAAGGCAACAGATACAATTTCCAAGCAAATGTTCCATAATCAAGAAAGGACTTTTTGCAACATGCTCAAATGATTCAATTATTAAAGAGACACTTACCATGAGACTTGACTTGTTACCTCATGAAACAAGACCTGCTATCTTCTGTGGGCCAAGCTTGTGTGGTGGATGCTGCTATGCTGTGATGATGAGTGGTGATGCATGGTGGAGAGTGTTGACCACCTATTTCAACTAGGGGGTCAACTCCATGTGCCATGAAGCTGTGTACTTGATGGTGTAACCAAGTTGAAGACTTTCTGGTTCTACAAGGCAATTTTTTCCCCCAACACTTCTTTTTGTAATTGGAATTTCCGATCCCCTGCGTGGGATAATAATGTAATGGGTCAGCATGGATCATATTGTAGGTTAGTTGCCTAGGACTTTATCATTAGTGAAGTCCTTTCATCGTGTGTTTTTTTTCCTCAGGTAATTGATCTGGCCTAACCAACCATTTTAATTATCCTTGAGTTTTTCACTCACAATAATTCTCCAAAGTGGTGAAAGGCGTTCTAATGATCGAGCCCAATGGGTGACTAAGTAATAAATTTCTCGCTATTTTTTTTTAAACTTGGGTTGTGTTATTTGTTTTTGCTTACTCTCCAAGTGGCGAATCCATCTGGAAATTCTTTGAAGTATACAACCGGGAGCAATCTTCTTGCTCCTCGTAGCTTGCTTGAAAGTCTTGGAGAAGAAGCAATCTTTGATGTCCATCTCTTGTTGTACATAATAATCCTACAACTTTTTGTTTTCCTTCTTGTTTTTGCTTTGTTTGATGCTTTTTGTTTGTTTGAAATAAACTTGGTTATCTGGCGACTCCACTTCAAAATAATTTGACAAAGTATTCTTCAAGAAGGAACTCACGGCTTGTTTAGCTTCATCGTTGAACTTGAATTTTTTTTTGGATGAGGTTAGCTAGTTTTTCTTCTCGTTGGATCCTTAATAATCTTTGGGTCCTGTTGACCGCCTCTCCAACATAGGTGGTCAACTCCATGTGCCATGAAGAGATGCATCATCAGATGCTCATTTGTCGAAGACTTTTGGTTCTACAGGGCATTTTTGGCCCCAACACTTCTTTCTGTAATTGGAATTTCTGCACCCCTGCGTGGGTCAATAATGTAATAGGTCTGCATCGATCGTGTCTAGGTTAGTTACCTTGGGATCGGTTTACTGGGAGAGTTCCTTTCACCGAGGGTTTTTTATCCTCAGGTTATCAATTGGGCTTTCCAGCCTTATTGATTTCACTTGAGTTTTTCCCTCACACTTGCAATAATTCCTCCAAAGTGGTGAAAGACGTTCCAATGGGCTTATCTTCTGGTAACTATTGTTAAGAATCATTGTAAATGACCATGCAAGACATCTTAGAGAGTCTCGCAAAATTCCATCAAGTCTAGAATGGTTTTTTTTAATTAATTAATTTTTAATTAAATTTCCCTAAGTTTGGAGGTTTAATTATTTATTTAATTAATTTTTTTGAGTAAAAATTGTAAAAACTAGGTCCTTGGACTTTTGATAGGGGTATTTGTACTCAAAAGAAATGGAATGAGACCCCCTACATCCATGAACCAAGTTTCAGCTCAGTCGGACAACTTTTGCTATGGGTTTGTCCACCTAGAGTGTGAGTCAGTCAAAAACAACAATTTTAATTGCTAAAGTCCAAACATAGCAAAAATGTAATTTTGTATTAATGAGTTAGAGGATGATGTAAAGGGGGAAAAAAGATAAGAGAGAGGTTTCCTAGCCTAAACCTACCCACCCAACTTGTTCTAACTTTTTTCTAAACCCCTCACCCCATCACTCACTCAACCCTCACGCCCTCCTAGGAAAGTGACGCCCCCCTCTAGAGAAAACTCAAGAAAATCGATTTTAATGGGTGATGGCCTCCGTTCTTGGTTGGTGTGCCTTCCCTCACCCCCACTCCCTTTCTTGCATTTATTGCCTCCCTTTCCTTTCCTCTCCCCCAAGTGGTGCGCCCTCCTAGGAGAGTTACGCCCCCCTCCTCTTGGAGAAAATTCTAGAAAAATGTTTTAATTATTTCGGGCCTCTCCTCTCACTTGGCACACATCCCATAGCCCCCCCCCTACCTTTTTGTGTGATCCCAACACTTCCACACTCATCTACACCCTAGATCTACTTTTCAAACCCTAGATGGTGCACCCAACCCTTGGGATCTCCTCTTGTGCTTGGTGGTGGACACTTGGCATTGATCCAAGAGGGGTGAGTTTGCCTCTCCAAGTATAAATAGATCCGTCTCCTCACTCCCAACTAACCATATCTTGAGTTATTGTTATGCTACTTGATTTTCCACTCTCTCTCTCGCTCTTGTTCCATATTTCATCATTCTTTGGCTCTTAGGGTTTTGGAGCAAGTGTTTCTCCAAGATCCATTTTCTTGAGTAATAATAAAGGAGAAATTTTGGAGGATTTTTGAAAGAGCAACAAGTACTATTGTTCTTGCTACACATGAGGTAATCTTGTTTTGATTTGGTATGATGATGGCATAGGTAAATCTTGGGTAAAGTATTTTACTTAGGTAGATCTAACAAAGAGTATTCTTGTAGATCTATATATGTTGGTTTGCTAGATAGGGTGCAAGTATTTCATCTTATTAGTATATTCAGCCATATTGTCTATTGTATGCCTATCATCTTGTTAGATCTTGTAGGTTTGGCTTCAAGGGTTTCATTGGGACTGCCTCAAGGAAGAGTCCTCCTTTGAAACACACATAAACTCCTATTTTCTCTCTCATTTAGTCTTTCTCTTGTGCTGTTCATTCCATACATATTTCAGCTAGCATTAACATAGTAGATTGGTCATTTAAATCTAAATTTTCATCAAAATTTTTTGTGAAAAATTTTTGCCCTAAAACCAAAAGTTTTTCTTCACTTTGATTGTTCTGTGTAGCTTTTCCAGCAAGCATAGCTTGCTGGTTTTTGCAAGTTTCAGATCTGGTTGAGGGGGTTAGGCTACCCAAAAACGTCCACACAACATTCCAAGGCCCTCCTACAAGTTGGTAGCTATTTCTCAACCTTCTATTTCAAGTTTTATGGCTTCTTGTGCATAGATCTACTTGTTTCGCTGATTTTTAGTGACTCATTGGTTGGGAGAAGGATTGGTACGGTCTCCTCCCACGTGTGAGCCTAGGGTAGCTTAGGGTAAGTGCAAATCTTCTCTTCTTCAATCTTTGAGCACTTCCTCAAGCTAGGACGTGGAGTTTGGTTGATGTTGGTCATCTTCCAAACCTAAGACGCGGGGTTAGTGAGCTATCTTGCTGGAGTTGCTTGCTTGTTTCTCCTGCTTCTCTTTCTTTGTCTTTTCAAGTTGCTTCTAAGTTTAATAATTGCCTACCTTTTGGGAGAGGAATACCCCAAATAGTAAGGCTAGGGTTTTAATATGTGTTGATGCTTAAGTGGATTAAAATGTTCTAGATCTAGATCTCACATACTAATCCTCAGCTTAAGCCCTTGGGGCATAATCAACTTACTTGCATGCTTCAGTTCTATTAAGATCTATCTCTTATTACATGCTTAAATCCAACACACTAAATGCCTAATGTTTTAATAGTTCATGTTATCGCACAGTTTGTAGCTAGGAAAAAGGCTATAAGATTGAAGGCCAAACTGGCGTAACAGGAACTTATCGCACCCAATGTCACCACGATGGGGAGGTTCTTTCTCTTTAGGGAGGTTAGGCCCAGGGGAGACGTCCCCGATGACCTGTGGTTTTGAGGAGGCAGAAGGGTAATGCGATAAGGACAAACTTTCCCCCTCACAAGTCACCACCCAAAACAAAAGTCTCGGCTAAACAACCAATAATAAAGTAAATCCCCAATGAAGAACACCTGCCTGGAACAAGACAACAACAAACAGATATATGCAAGCTATATTTCAATGGGTTAGTACCTCATAAGACTATCTGATAAATATATATAAGCAATTAGCAATAAATGTTGACAAAGTCAATGTTTATCAATAGCAAAATGAAAAGATATAACACTTAACCAATAAATATTGGAACGATGTGGCATTCAATGTAACCAATTAACACTTCATTTAATAAATGCTTTAAATCACCATTCAATTGCTCATAAAGTAAAACGTTGCTGCATTAAAGATGAAATATCGAATGATGACGTCATCAACTTAGGGTTAGTAGGTTAGTTTAGGGTTAGTGTAGTTAGGGTTTTAATTCAAGGTTTTGAGAGTGTTGTGATCAAATTCACTTCAACGCTAGAGGACTTTAGATCAGTGCCTTAAGGGTAAAATGGTGTCAAAATGAACGACGCAGGGTTTGAAGGAGGAAGGCTAAGGACTAGAGGGAAGAGTTCTGAAGTGCTGCTATGGCAGGGTCTCAGAATCAAAACCCTAGGGGAGAGAGGCTCACTCCGGTGTTGCTATAGCAAGGCCTCGTGCTCTCTCCTCCTTCCTTAGGTCAATTTGGCAAAACGGCTAGCATAAAGGATAAAATCAAGACAAGAGAGTCTAGTGAGGGAGAGTGTTGCTACAACAAGGCTCTATCATCAAACCCTAGAAGAAAAACGACCCTAAGTGTAGATAACCTAGGCCTGGGATGTCTTCTTCCTCTTGAATTCTGAATGGTACGGCTAGCAAAAGAGAGGAAGAAAAAGGAGTGTAGCTACGGCTAGGCTCTCTTTTTCTTCTTCAGTGGCTGAAAGTTTCTTTATCAGGGGACATGAGACAATGACCTACTTGTGTGCTTGTCCCCTAGGGTTTTTGTTCAGCAATAATCATAAACAACATGCAAGAAATTGAACTACAACCATTCATTCAAGCAGTTTTGCAGAACAATACTTACAATTCATTAAGAAATAACCATGCAAACCCTAGTTGTAACACCTTCCTTCAAGAGAGACACCATAAAATGCCAAAAAGTCTTCCTTCAACACGTGCGCCTTCCTTAAATCAGCCAAATGCCCAAGATAGGGCACAAATTTCAGACCTCCTTATGGAGTGAATCAGTAGTGATGAAAAAATGAGAGTGAAAATCTCCCATTTATACAAAACCTTGACCTAATTTTACATTTAGGTCAGGTAAAAAGGCCGACAAGGCCATAATATTAAATCATACTGTTTTACATTAAATTGTCAAGTTAAAACCCTAAATCAAGCTGAAAGGAGAGTAAAAGCCCCTCCAAGGGAGACGTTAGCCCTTTTTAGGGCAGATGGGGCATCCTGGAGCAAAACGTTAGCCCTCCCTGCGCTTCTCCAACCTGCCACACGTGCCACTGCTGCGTAGTCTGCCTGCCCCAAACGTCCATGATGCTGGGTGACGTCATGGTCAAGGTGGTGACGTCCTAGGTCTCCAAAGGCCAACGTTCCACTAAGAGAGGGTCACCCCCCTTAGGTCAAGTTGTGCCGGGGTGCCTCTGGTGGAACGTTCTCTTCTTTGCCAGTGCAAAGCCCCTGATCCATCTGTGTCCTGTCTCTGCCCCCTGATGGGGTCTTGGCATCCATCTGGTGGGCTCTTCAGCCCCATGGAGGTTCGAACTGATCATCTCCCCATGTGTACTGGCCCAAATGGTACTTGTCCGTCGAGCATGGTCTTGCACATCAAAGGCTATGCCCTCCATGGGCTCATCAGTCATAGGGATCATAGCAATGTCAATCACATCTTATCATCAATATTATTAACCATATGCATAAAATCCCTAATACATCAGTTAACAGCTCAAAGATGTTACACAAGCCTGCAATACAAGTCCGGAGAAAAGGACAAGGCTTCCTATTGGGCTAGTATCCACAACAAAAGGAAAGTTCTCGAAAAGACCTCATCCAAGCCATGTAGGTGGGTGATGTGGTTATGGGATGTCCAAGCATGTGGGTGCAGTGAAGGCCAAGGATGCAAAAGTGTTACCTGTGGGTGCCTTTGTAGAAGGCGAGTTGTACCTGTCATGGATGCATTCTTTCCAAGCCCATTTTTGCCTTTATTCTTTTTATTCTTTTATTCTTTTTTGCTTTTTTGTTCAAGAGCTAATCAGGGGACACTACCTTGGCATGGTGACCAGAGCTGACAGTGTTACCCACAAGTACTTTCAGAGAGATGAGAAGGCTGGCTCGTGATGAGACCCCCTTTCCCTTGGGCATGCAACCAAGAGTCACTGCCCTGGCATGGTAACCAGTTGGTGGCAATGTCATACTGCTAGGTACCCATGGACCTAATAGGCTGGCTCGTGATGAGACCCCCTATCCTCTGACTAGGTCTTGTTTTATTACTTTTTCGTGTCCCTCTTGTTTCTTGCTGAGAATCTTTTTATTGCCTTCTCGGGGATCCCTGGGCGAAGCATCTCGAGGTTTTATTCTTAGGTTTTTATCTTTTACCAGCTTGCTTTTACCTTCTGGGCCTTTAGCCCCTTCTTCCCACGAGGTAAGGTGCAGTCTTGGAAATAGGTCAACCCAATGCCCGAACAAGGGGAATGGGATAAGTGAGTGGGAAGTAAGATGAAGAAGTGGTGCTATGAGGGGAGCGGACGATGACTTTTCAGAAATCCCCCTAGTGGCAAACCAAAACCTACAGATACAGGCTTGCTGGGGCACCCTGTCAATTCCCCCAAACATGGTCAAGTGGGAAAATGTAAGATCCAAGCAGTCGTTAGAAATAAAAGGAATCGGATGCATACATTTAAAGGTTTTAACGATCAAATGTGAAACATACCATGATACCTGGACTAATTACCTCATGAAGCAAGAACCTCTTTTGATACAGGACCAAACCGATGGTGATGGATGCTGCTGCTGCTGACAAGATAAAGACGATGGAAGAA
>JZKD02S1790160.1:848858-861899 GCA_000966675.3 Picea glauca | reverse complement strand
GAAAAGTGGGGATAACATCTGGCTCCAACTCGGGGATGTGCCCGCCATAGAGCACATGCGAACCTCAACATCTCTGGCATAACCCGCAGACCTGCTTGATCTCAAAAGAAGCATCAATAATAGAAAGGGGTGGTAATGCCACTCCAACATATATATATATATACTAAAATAAAGAAATCAGTAAATTTGAAGCAAACTACTCACCTGTACTTACCTATTTGCTGGATGTTGTAGTCAAACAACTAGTGAAGGCAATCCAACAACGTCCCACAATACCTTCCTTTGTGCTTCATCATAAACCAGAACAATGACAAATCAAGCACAAAAATGACATGGGTTAGAGCGTATATCATATCATCGGAAATCATAAAGTCTAACTCATGGAGGCGGGTGGGGGGGATAAAATCTTGCCAAGTCCATCTCTGAGGAAAGCACTCAATCCACCTCCAGAAGGGGTCATGAAAAGCCCAAGGTTCAAAACACTGACTCAAAAGGTCTGCAAACTGGCTACCTAGGACGTTCTCATACTTTGAAGTCTGGGAAGGGATCGACAAAGATCTAGCAGACGACGGGCAAACTGTCAAGGGAAAGTTGAAAAACTGAGATAACAGACACAAACCTGCAGTATCCAACCAACCCTTGGACTCTAGGGTTTGCTTAAGAGGAAACTCAATATAAGAGATATACTTCCCAACTACACCTTTAAAGGAAGGTAAAGTAATAACAGGTGGCTGGAGTGAGAAGTCATGAGAATCCTTCTTTAGGCAAACAATGTTCATACTTGTATCAAAATCCAAGCACAATGGTGGTTGATAATCATTTTCATAGAATAAATCCAAATGCTCAGAGGAGCAATCATCAAAGTCCTGAAGGTATGGCCGAAAATCATTAGGAAAGCATAGCATCAAGTCATCCTTGGGTGTCTGAATAAGGTCAGGTTCTTGTTGCCAAATGCCAAAATTATTAGTAACTTCATGTGGTAGATGTAAAGGCAACTTTTGGGGATGACCCTCAATGTCGTAAATGGTATCCCCATCATATCCAATCACATCCCATTTACGCTTCCCGACATGTATGAACTCATCAATGTTATCAACAAAGTCCTCATTTTTATCAAAACATGAAGGGTTTAGAAAAGCCGACACTTCTTTTCTCTCTACATCATAAGATAAAGAATCATTAAAATTTTGTAAGGGGAAATAACTCACCTTGTTTAATCCTTCTTGTGCAGGTGATTCAAGCGTTTGGATAACTTCATCAAGAGGAAGATTTGCCTCTACATCTTCAGCCTTGAGATATAGAGGACCAAGCTCGTCCGAGGGTTCCATTTCTTCTTCACTCTCTAAGTCATAGAACAAGGTATCATCAAAGAATTGGAGAGGAAAATGACTTACCTCATTCTCTTCTTCTTGTGCAGGAGGGACAGAATCTTGGAGAGCTTCATCAGACTGAGGAGCAGTTACTGGTGCTTCATAATTCACTTCTTTAGTTGTATCTTCACTGCATTCTATTGAATCATGGGAAAAATCTTGCTCCTCTTCAAGAGGTTGACAATGTTCTTCATGAATCTCTTCTTTAACATTAGAGGATTCTTGATGTTGAACATGATATGCATTTCTGAGTTCTGCCACAATCTCAGTAGTGAATCCTCCGTTTTCCAAGGCTATTGTGAGATTATGAAGGGCATCTTCATACGTTTGGCAACGTGGTTTGGTAAAGTCAACAAACCTGCTGATGAGGTGTATGAAGGATGATATGCCTCTATCTTGGCAACAACCCTTAAAACGATTTTTCAAGTAGGATGGCAGAGTGAGTAAGAACAATTTTATAATAGCATCTTCTCCTCCCAATTCGGTCTCGATCATATAGTCCAAAAAATTTACAATGTGAGGAGTTGGGAGGCCCAAAAATCTTGGAGAGTTGTTCAACCATTTTGTATCAAAGTAATTTGGGTATCCTTGAAAACTTTTGAAATCAATAGTTGGATACATTTGTTCCCAGTGTGCCATGGTCCCATAACTTGGAAATATCACAGAATTGAGAGTAAGGTGGCACGCTAGAAAAGGTCAGTGGAGTCGCCAGATAATTTGCCTGAAACTATCAAAGGATAAGGGAAAACACCCTAAGTGGAGTCACCAGGTAAGCTTGTAAGATAAGACTTCTGAGGCAAGGCTTATCGAAAAGTGTCGTCTTGAGGAGAATTGACTCAGTGTTCCTCGACAACGGCGCCAAAATGTTATCGCACAGTTTGTAGCTAGGAAAAAGGCTATAAGATTGAAGGCCAAACTGGCGTAACAGGAACCTCTTCCGCCCAATGTCACCACGATGGGGAGGTTCTTTCTCTTTAGGGAGGTTAGGCCCCGAGGAGACGTCCCCGGTGACTTGTGGTTTTGAGGAGGCAGAAGGGTAATGAGATAAGGACAAACTTTCCGCCTCACAAGTCACCACCCAAACAGAAAGTCCCGGCTAAACAACCAATAATAAAGTAAATCCCCAATGAAGAACACCTGCCTGGAACAAGACAACAACAAACAGATATATGCAAGCTATATTTCAATGGGTTAGTACTTCATAAGACTATCTGATAAATATATATAAGCAATTAGCAATAAATGTTGACGAAGTCAATGTTTATCAATAGAAAAATGAAAAGATATAACACTTCACCAATAAATATTGGAACGATGTGGCATTCAATATAACCAATTAACACTTCATTTAATAAATGCTTTAAACCACCATTCAATTGCTCATAAAGTAAAATGTTGCTGCATTAAAGATGAAATATCCAATGATGATGTCAGCAACTTAGGGTTAGTAGGTTAGTTTAGGGTTAGTGTAGTTATGGTTTTAATTCAAGGTTTTGAGAGTGTTGTGATCAAATTCACTTCAATGCTGGAGGACTTTAGATCAATGCCTTAAGGGTAAAATGGAGTCAAAATGAAGGACACAGGGTTTGAAGGATGAAGGCTAAGGACTAGAGGGAAGAGTTCTGAAGTGCTGCTATGGTAGGGCCTCAGAATCAAAACCCTAGGGAAGAGAGGATCACTCCGATGTTGCTATAGCAAGGCCTCATGCTCTCTCCTCCTTAGGTCAATTTGGCAAAACAGCTAGCATAAAGGATAAAATCAAGACAAGAGAGTCTAGTGAGGGAGAGTGTTGCTACAACAAGGTTCTATCATCAAACCCTAGAAGAAAAACGACCCTAAGTGTAGATAACCTAGGCTTGGGACGTCTTCTTCCTCTTGAATTCTGAATGGTACGTTTAGCAAAAGAGAGGAAGAAAAAGGAGTGTAGCTACGGCTAGGCTCTCTTTTTCTTCTTCAATGGCTGAAACTTTCTCTATCAGGGGACATGAGACAATGACCTACTTGTGTGCTTGTCCCCTAGGGTTTTTGTTCAACAATAATCATAAACAAGATGCGAGAAATTGAATTACAACCATTCATTCAAGAAGTTTTGTAGAAAAATACTTACAATTCATTAAGAAATAACCATGCAAACCCTAGTTGTAACACCTTCCTTCAAGAGAAACACCATAAAATGCCAAAAAGTCTTCCTTCAACAAGTGCGCCTTCCTTAAATCAGCCAAATACCCAAGATAGGGTGCAAATTTCAGACCTCCTGATGGAGTGAATCAGTAGTGATGAAAAAATGAGAGTGAAAATCTCCCATTTATACAAAACCTTGACCTAATGTTACATTTAGGTCAGGTAAAAAGGCCGACAAGGCCATAATATCAAATCATACTGTTTTTACATTAAATTGTCAAGTTAAAACCCTAAATCAAGTTGAAAGGAGAGTGAAATCCCCTCCAAGGGAGACGTTATCCCTTTTTAGGGCAGATGGGGCATCCTGGAGCAAAACGTTAGCCCTCCCTGGGGTTCTCCAACCTGCCACACGTGCCACTGCTGCGTAGTCTGCCTACCCCAAACGTCCATGATGCTGGGTGACGTCATGGTCAAGGTGGTGACGTCCTAGGCCTCCAAAGGCCAACGTTCCACTAAGAGAGGGTCAACCCCCTTAGGTCAAGCTGTGTCGGGATGCCTATGGTGGGTCGTTCTCTTCTTCCCCAGTGCAAAGCCCCTGATCCATCTGTGTCCTGTCTCTGCCCCCTGATGGGGTCTCAACATTCATCTGGTGGGCTCTTCATCCCCATGGAGGTCTGAACTGATCATCTCCCCATGTGTACCGGTCCAAATGGTACCTGTCTGTCGAGCATGGTCTTGCACTTCAAATGCTACGCCCTCCGTGGGCTCATCAGTCACAGGGATCATAGCAATGTCAATCACATCTTATCATCAATATTATTAAACATATGCATAAAATCCCTAATACATCAGTTAACAGCTCAAAGACGTTACACAAGCCTGCAATACAAGTCTGGAGAAAAGGACAAGGTGTCCGATTGGGCTAGTATCCACAACAAAAGGAAAGTTTCCGAAAAGACCTCATCCAAGCCATGTAGGTGGGTGCAGTGAAGCCCAAGGATGCAAAAGTGTTACCTGTGGGTGCATTTGTAGAAGGCGAGGTGTACTTGTCATGGATGCATTCTTTCCATGCCCATTTTTGCCTTTATTCTTTTTATTCTTTTATTCTTTTTTTCTTTTTTGTTGAAGAGCTAATGAGGGGACACTACCTTGGCATGGTGACCAAAGCTGACAGTGTTACCCACAAGTACTTTCAGAGAGATGAGAAGGTTGGCTCGTGATGAGACCCCCTTTCCCTTGGCCATGCAACCAAGAGTCACTTCCCTGACGTGGTAACTAGCTGGTGGCAATGTCATACTGCTAGGTATTCATGGACCTAATAGGCTGGCTCGTGATGAGACCCCCTATCCTCTGACTAGGTCTTGTTTTATTATTTTTACGGGTCCCTCTTGTTTCTTGCTGAGAAGCTTTTTATTGCCTTCTCGAGGATCCCTGGGCGAAGCGTCTCGAGGTATTATTCTTAGGCTTTTATCTTTTACCAGCTTGCTTTTACTTTCTGGGCCTTTAGCCCCTTCTTCCCACGAGGTAAGGTGCAGTCCTGAAAATAGGTCAACCCAATGCCCAGACAAGGGGAATGGGATAAGTGAGTGGGAAGTAAGATGAAGAAGTTGTGCTATGAGGGGAGCAGACGATGGCTTTTCAGAAATCCCCCCAGTGGCAAACCAAAACCTACAGATACAGGCTTGCTGGGGCACCCTGTCAATCCCCCCAAACATGGTCAAGTGGGCAAATGTAAGATCCAAGCAGTCGTTAGAAATAAAAGGAATCAGATGCATACATTTAAAGGTTTTAACGATCAAATGTGACACATACCATGATACCTGGACTAATTACCTCATGAAGCAAGAACCTCTTTTGATACAGGACGAAACCGATGGTGATGGATGCTGCTGTTGCTCACATGATAAAGACGATGGAAGAAGAAAAGTTGGGCCCTCCAGGGCCATGCTCAGGTCAATCTTGCTCTCGGTACTCCATGTCTAGGATTTGTGGGCCTCGAGACATGATCTCCTAGTTATCCCTGAAAAGTTGGGATAACAATTTAGTAAATGGTTTCTCCTTTCATGCTCTAATATCTTAAGGCCATTTGCCGACACACTTAATGTTAATGGTTGTTGGATTAAGTTGATAGTGTAGGTGCATACTTAAATTTTCATTTTCCTTTTTCACACTTGATGCTTTGATCTTGATGCTCTTAACAAACATAAGATAAGTGTGATAGTCTTGATTTCCTTTTTTGGGCAAGTTGTTCTTGCTTTGTGCTTTAGTATTCTTTTACAATCTTTCGCATGTCAATGGTGCAATCATGGTGACCAACTAAATTGTTATTTCAACTTACTTTTACATTGCTATACATGTGTTAGATGCTTCATTCTTATGCTTAGATAACACACTTAACAGGCTGAAGTGAGTTTCGGCCTTGGCAATAAATCAGCATTTTAAGGCATCTTAAAATCACTAAAACACTCTAAAATACACCTAAAAGTTTAGCCAGTTGATATATCAACTTAGTAGACTTAATAGGGTACCTTAGACCACCATCTTCACCATCTAAAACGAGGATTGAGGAGGGCAACGAAAGGTGATAGGGTGGGGACGGTCTCACGGTGTGAAGGAGCGTCCTTTCCGTAAAAACTCAATTCTTTGGGCTGACTTGGACAGCTAGGGTGGGCCTCGTTTCTTTACTTCTTGAGCATCCAACAACTATTTGGCAATCGAGGGAGGAGGCTTTGGTGAAACATTTAATAAGGGCCATAAAATCATTTCACTCTTAGAAACCCTTAATCACTAAGTATTTGATAACTTTGGTTTAAATCGATATATCTTGTGGTTTAATACTTGCGAACCTAATCTCTAAATCTCTTAATACAAGTAGTACTTTGTGGTTAATTAAGTGTCATAATCATTGTGAAACACCTGTGCCTGAACTTTTATATCTTCTAAGTTTCCTTTGATTTGTGAATGTTGATGTTGCCATTGAGGAGCAGTCCAATAGAGTAAGTGCTATTGGGGCATGCTTATGCTTAATGTGTTGATGATGTTCTCGCCTTGATCTTCTTGATATCCTTCACACATATAACGTGATTAGCTTTTTGTATTGTATCATTGTACATGTAACATTCTTTATTGTAAGTATTGGTATATTTATTATTTTGTAAGTAACTTGTAATTCTATTGTAACGAAACACCCTTTATTTGTAGTTGACCCCTTGCCCAACCTTAGGCACTAGTCTTAGTTGACTTAGGGAAAGGCTTGCTTCACATACTAACCCTTGCATCTTGCATTGCTTCCTTAGCATCATAGGTTAGATTCCCCCAAACCCTAACAAATTAAAAACAACTCCTAGAACTTAAACTCTAAACTTTATCTAGAAACTAGGGTCCACCCCCCTTGGCTTCCCTAGGAGTAAGCCTAGACGGAAGAGGTTCCGGTCAAAGTGACAGCGTGGGCTGTGAACCTAGGCATTGTGCCTCCAAGGACACACTAAGTGAGCCGTACTTAGCTCACGTTTGCAAGTGTGCATTAGGACGGCAACAGGTCCCAAACCTTTTCTTTTTCAATGGATATAAATGATTTTTATAATCCTATTGATTTTTCAAAAATAATTGATTGTCTTCGTGAATTTCCTGAAGCAGTTGTTGAAAACTTGCCTGATTTTCGTAATTATGGTGATGCTAATGCTCATATCAGGGCCTTTGGGCAGTGTATAGATAAGTGGTGTGATCCACCTATTTATGAGGATGTGCTAATGCAATTGTTTGTCTTGACTCTTTGTAAGGAAGATGCATACTATTGGTTTCATGATTAGGATGATAATAAGTTCAAGACCATACAAGAATTGATGCATGCGTTTTTAGAACGGTGGGGGGGTGATCAGATTGAAACTTACAATGAATTGGTTGATTCTTTTATGAAAAAATCGAAGGAGAAGAATCTTCCAGATATTGGAACAGTCAATTCAGATGTAAAGATAGATACTTCACCAGATTCCATTGAGGAACTTAAAGAAATCATTGAGACCATGCAATTTTCCCATGCAGAACAGTTTGAGTCCATGGGAGATCAATTAGAGATCATGGAAGCTAACCTTGTCAGTGCACATGATTGTATTGAGTATTTGGACCCTATAGAGCTTGAGCTTCACAGTGAATAAGAAAGGGAAGTTCATAGGGAAATTCCGGATGAGTCCATAGATGAGCCAGTAACCGATCTTGAGGAGATAAAGGAATTTGAGTTTGAAGTTGTTGAATGTTTAGATAATTCAAGTCCCCACCCTCCTCGCGGGGAACCAATCTTTGTAAGGGAGAACTTTGAGAACCTTGATGAAGAAAGTGCAGTGGTTCTTTGACATGTTCGTTTCCAACCTCTCAACCAACAAATGACTTTATACAGGATAATGGGAGAATGAAAGGCAACTTCAGTTTATCAAATTCATATCGTTATGAGTAGTGGTTGAATTTCCACCATGACGGTCATATGCATCAAGTTATCAAAATTTTGCACGGCTTGTCACACTCCAATGTTTGGTTGAATAGAGGAAGATACATGATTCTTGGCTGGTTCTTTCTCACAACAAACTCCAAGTCGATAAAACTTGGAAAAGGGTCTTCAACGAGTCATGCCAGACATGGATGTTTCAGACATCTGGCGTTTCATTCCATCCATTGCATGGCTGGTCCTAATTCTTTCCATCTTAGCCATTTGGCTGGTGGATCCTCAAGCTCTTTCTCAAATGTTGGCCAATTGGTGTCCAAAGGGGCACCCTTTGTAACGTATTACTAACCTTTCTCCTTCCTTTCAGTTTTGTGTTATTTGATTTGATGAATGTATTTCATTGTATAGCCATTTTTATAATTGTTGTATATAGTGATTTCATTTATGTTATTATTGTTTATAGCATTTCATTTATTCATGTTATTGCTTTTGTACATGTATTTATGTTGGATATTGGTGAGCATTTTGTTTTGTAGATTCTAAGGTTCTTGCATGCTCTCCTTCCCAAGGAAAGATTGAACACACGTCCCCTTGTGGAGCCAGATGTTGACCACCTATTTCAACTAGGGGGTCAAATGCATGTGCCATGAAGCCATGTACCTGATGGTGCAACCAAGTTGAAGACTTTCTGGTTCTACAAGGCAATTTTTGCCCCCAACACTTCTTTTTGTAATTGGAATTTCCGCTCCCCTGCGTGGGATAATAATGTAATGGGTCAGCATGGATTATATTGTTGATGATTGCAGCTATGTGAGAGATTCTCCAGCTTACAAACCTGTGAGACATGGATCATTGCAGCAATGTGAGTCTTTCTCTCATCTTACAAACCTGAGAGAAAGTCCCTAAGAAGGGTACGTGGTGCCTGCCTGAGACAGAGCTAGGAATGTAGAGATGACCTCCTCCATTCAAAGAGTTGAGAAGAACTCCAGATGATTATCCAGTGGGAAAGACGATCTGTTGAGTTAGACATGCCTGTGGCTGAGCACAAGGTGAACGTGTGAAATCCCAAAGTATTGGGTGCATCGTCATGTGAACAGAAATGGAGATGATGTATTAGCCTCCTCTGAGTAACAAAGTTGACGAGGAGGTAGTGAGAAAGAAGATCTATAGAGTGGACGTGCCTGTGGACGAGCATAGGTGAACGTGTGAAGATCTGGTTGTTCTGTGTAATGCAGTGAACCAGAGATATGACATCCCTATGGATGTGCCCCTAGTGGATGAGCACTAGTGGGTGTATTAGATCCTTTGCTATATATTGTTCAAGATTAGACTTGCCTGTAACCCTAATTGTTATGTAAAGGGTACAGGTCGACCCTACCTTAATGTGATTAATAATAAATGTAAAAGATAATTAATCTGGATAATATTAATTATAATAATAATAATAATTATATTGTGACTTAAGAGAGGTCGGCCCTATTGAGCCAACAGACACTTCTATTGATAGGACAAGTCTAATATAAGTAAATGAGGATTCCCCATTGTGGCATCATATCTTTCTTTTGAGTTTGAAAATTTCAGCAAGTACACTTCTTTGGGAAAAGGTGCGCACCTCTCTTGGGTGCTAGAGTTCTAGGGTTTGAGCACCCTCTTGTGGGCTAGGTCTTTCTTGGTGGTGAAGGTCTTTCTCTTGAAGAATATAGCAAAGGATTTGGCTGGTTTTCTTCCCTTGTTGAAAAGGGTTTCCCATGATACTTCTTGTGTTCTTGTGCATGGTGTTTCTTCTTGTGATCTTGGTTGCTGCAACATTCTTGTTTATGGTGAAGACAAATGCAAATTGAAATGAACTACATGCTTAACCTATCTTATTGAAAAATCAACACATATTGTAGGTTAGTTGCCTAAGACTTTATCATTAGGGAAGTTCTTTCATCGAGTGTTTTTTTTCCTCAGGTAATTGATCTGGCCTAACCAGGCATTTTAATTACCTTTGAGTTTTTCACTCACAATAATCCTCCAAAGTGGTGAAAGACATTTTAATGATCGAGCTCAATGGGTGACTAGGGTCTAGGAATATTGTAAATGACCATGCTAGACATCTCCTAGAGTCTTGTGGAATTCCGTCGAGCCTAAGTAGTTTTATTTTTATTTTTTAAAATTACCCAATTAATGGTAATTTTATTTAAAATTGATGTAAAAATGTAAAAACTAGGTCCTAGGGGATTTTGATAGGGGTGTGAGTACTCAAAATAAATGGAATGAGACCCCCTACACCCTTGGACCATGTTTTAGCTCAATTGGACAAGCTTTGCTAGGTCATTGTCCATGAGGAGTCCAAGTCAGTCTTGAGTCAACAATTTAATTTCTTAATTTGGCTAAGTAAAAAATGCCAAAAATTGTAAAATAAGCAAAAAGGTTTGAGAGAGAGTGGAAAAGGTTTCCTAACCTTTTTCCTATGTTGGAAAAATAATTTTCCACTTAAAGAACCCCCCCTTGCTTAGCCAACAACTTAAAGTGGTGTTCCCTTGCTAATTGACATGTGAGAATTAAAAAGTTTAAGTGAAAAAAGCCACCTAAACCCTAAATTTGCCCTCCTTGGTGTTTAACTTAATGTTTGACCATAGGAAAAGGTGTTTTCCCCCTTTACACCTCACCCCTCAAACCCTAATTCACTACCAAAACCCTAAAAGTGACTCTTCCTTGACTTTGTCTATTTCTCTTGGATGTGTGACACTTGTAACTCATCCAAGAGGGGTCTTTCTCCTCTCCCAAGTATAAAAGAATGCTCACCCCCCCTCATTTCACATCTATTCTCAGTGTACTGTTACTATACCCAAATCTCTCCCACTCTTCTCTCTCTCCCATCTTGCTCTCTTTCATTTCTCAAGCTTGCTTCTAATAAAAGAATCTTTGGAGGAAATCGTCGGCATTGGGAGTATTTTTGGTGCTTGGATTGGATCTACATTGGAGGTGACTTGTGTTATTGTCTTTTTAAGTTTTAGCTTGTAGATCTAGTGTATGAGATCCAAGCAAAGTATTTTGCTTGGATAGATCTATGATAGTATTGTTGTAGATTTATTGAGTGGTTTATTATTGGTTTAGCAAAGTATTTTGTTATTCATTTTAAATTTACTCACCTTCTTCCTTGCCTTTCAGCTTGATCTCTTTTATTTGCAGGGCACTAAGGGTTGGAGAATGGCAAATTTCAGATCTGGAAATTTGTCCCTTTACCCATTTAAAACCCTCTTAAGATTTCTGTTCTTTTCATACATATTTCTCTAACATTTTTGGGTATATTTATGTCATAGAATAGGTTTTATATCATCTATTATATGCTGTTTTTTAAGCTAAAAATTTATGGTTATTTCTAACAGAATTTTTTCCTAGTTTTTTAGTTGTTTTGCAGCGTTTCCAGCAAGTTTTACTCGCTGTTTTTCTGCAGATCTGAAGCAGTTAAGGGGAGATGCTGCCCATTTGGGGCCACAAATCATCAACAAACAACCTCCCAAGTAAGGGTATTGAATACCCTCTTCTTCTACTTTCCTACATTGTAAGCAAACTCAAAGAGAGTCTCTTAGGCTTGCATTTCTCAAGCATTTAAAAATTTATGCGTTTTTTTTTTTGCCTACAACTGGCAAAGCGGCTTGGCTTTGCCACCCATGTTAAATCGTAAGGCTAAGATTTATAAGTAATTTTTCTGTTTTAAGCTTCTATTTTGTTTCCCCACTTATCCTTAAGACAAGGTTGTGTGGCTAGGTTTACTTGTCTTTCATTTCAAGTTAAGCTCTTTTATTTCCATACCCACTTTGACACAAAATCGGTAGGCTAGTCCTCCTCCTTGTGCCTTAGTTTATGTTGCTCATTTTTATGTCAAGTATTCTTTTGCCCCACTTGTCCTTAAGGAAAGGTTGTGTGGCTAGGATTGTCATTTACTTTTCAAGTTATTTTATTGCATTTCTTTAATTCTTTTGCCTACACCTAGCAAAGAGGCTTGGCTTTGCCACCCATGCTATATCGTAAGACTTGTCTATAGTTTAGCTAGCAATTCTTTATCTTGTATATAATTGTTTAATCTCTAGTTTCTCTTTCTTTTCTTGTTTATCTTGCAAAGTCATTACATTGTTATCTCTTGCTTAAGTTGTGCAACTATCTAATTGGTTAATTCATCTTGTATCTTAAGCATATATCTTACACTTTGCAATTTCATTTCAAGTTGTTAATAATTGCAATCTAGACTAGGAGGATCAATTAATCTAGTTTGATCAATTAATCTAGTTTAATTAGGCACTTTGGACTGATACAACTTTTGCCACCAAAAAGAGGGCTTGTGGAGGCTACAGGGGGTGCTAAGTCAGAGATGACTTCACGGCACTAGGTGTCCCCCCTGTTATCGCACAGTTTGTAGGAAAGGTTTAGGTAGCTTGAGTCAAGGCTTGAAACCGGCGTAACAGGAACTTCCCCACCCACTGTCACCTCGATGGGGAGCTCTTTCTATTTAGGATCGCTGGTCCAAGGGAGACGTCCCTATGTAATCTGGTTTTCTGAAGGGGTTAAGGTTTAATGGATCAAGGTAAGAGATTCCCTTTCACAGATTATTGCCAAAATGAGATAGTCAAAGAAGGTCTTCCACTGATGAGGGCACCTGTTTGCGAGATAAGACAAATAAAACTAGACTATGTGCTGCAGTGGTTAGTTCTTCAAGGTATTAATGACTATCTTTATCATATATATGAGCAATAATTAGATGTAATTATTGACGAAGTCAATGATTACTAATAAAGATAAAGGCTTATAACACTTCTTCAATAAATACAAATGAGATATAGGCATTCAATGTGTAAGATCAATCAATTTATTATATCACAATGCTATAAATATCAAATCTGCTCATAATAAATAATGTTGCTGCGTCATAGATATTGTTGCTGCTGTAACAATGACGTCAGCCCTAAATTATGCTAGTTTTGGAGGGCAAGAAGTGAACGTTTTACTCATTAAATCAAAGAAAAATAGTCTATACTTCATATGCCAACCAAATCACAATGTTTTGCACTTAAATAATGGCTAAAAGAGGCTTGACGTCATCAATATTTGCTGCTGTTACAGAAGTGACGT
>JZKD02S1790160.1:663081-681023 GCA_000966675.3 Picea glauca | reverse complement strand
TATATATATATATATATATATATATATATATATATATATATATATATATATATATATATATATATATATATATATATATATATATATATATATATATATATATATATATATGTCTCCAGAGGAAGGCAACCATTCTTAGCCCACCTTAATTCTTGAACAGAAAAATAGATATTTAACTGATTCACACCAATTAAATCATGTAATTTTATACGGTGATAATTTGTTTCCATGTTTTATAAGGTTCATTTGCAATCCATATCATAACCATTACAGTTAAGATCAGTTTGAGGAAATTTTGACATGTTATTGGGAAACCACAAGCTTTAGATTATAAATATAAAGGCCTCCAACAAATGCAAAGATATTTTGTGCTTATATATTGAAGAGGATTCCAATAAATTGCCATACAATTTTTTATTTTTATTTTTTAATCTATATTGATTCTTTGGTGTTGATTTTTTTTTTTTATGTTAACGCTGATGATAACATTTATTTGCAACTATACTGACTTGCAACACTACTGACAAAGGAGTTATATTTTCCTCAAACATAACTAAGATGCATAAAAAAGGGTCCAATTTTCAGAGACACTAACTTAAAATGGTATGAACCTTTGGAAGATTTGCTTGGGAATGAATACTCCATTATATACAATTCATGTTGATGTGTATGATTTAAAACTTCTTATATAAACTAACTTAAGCAGGGTAAGGGTCCATAGGTCTTAAAAGTTGAACTTGTGGTTTTGATACCATATGTAATGGCCCAAATTATAATAAATCTAAATACATAAATAAACACCACAATTTGCAACCATTAATTGATAAAAGTAAAGATACATTACTCATGATTACACAATTCATAAGGAGTGAGTGGTGAGAAATTTACCTAAAAGATGAAGGAATCAACTTGCTTACAACGCTATGAAGGTCGAACCAATGCACTCCAATATTTAATCCAACATGTTGCAAAAAAGTGTGGGGGACGACTCCCCTCGAAACCAACCCCTCAGTCATCACGATGGAGAGCTCTCGATCCCTCAATCAACTACCTATGCCAACTTCCAAGCCTTTTCCCATTAATTTCCCAAGCAAAAACCTCCCAAAATTTCTTCTTCGCCTTCATTATATAGAATTCTTCTTACCCATTCATGCAAGAAGTTACATGCATAAGTTACACTTGTCATTAAATAATTAATCCTAACATTTTTAGTCTTTTCTTAATTTAGCTTTCCATAAATTTAATTTTTCTTATTTTCCCCTTTATTCTATTAATAAAGTAATTCCTTTTATTTATTTACTATAATATTTTACTTTATTTATTGTTTCTTTACTTTCTACTTTTATACCATTTAAATATTTATTTATTATTATTATTATTATTATTTAATAATGAGGCATTACACAATTTGTATTGCATGAAGAGAGGGTGTAGGAAAATAGATGGTTTAAATACATGTATAGTGTGAATCCATATGGATATAGAATCTTTTACAATCCTCCTCCAAACTTGTACTCAACTCCCATGCTCTCATAATTATGGAAAGTGGATTTCCCCACCAACCACCACCGACATTCAATGATTGATGGTTGGGGTCTTTAATAAGGCACATGGTGAAAAGATGAAGGTAACAAGACCTAGGCAACTTAAAAATATTAGGATTATTTTTGAACCCCTTAGACCCTTTTTTTTCTTCCTATTTGGTGGACTCATAGCCACTCTCCCATGCTCTTCTGCAACCAACCTTGGAAATTTATCTTATTTTAAAAAACATATAAATTCATATCTTGAGAATACCACAACAAGTATACCTCGTGGTACATAAAAATCATATCAATCCAAAATACATGCCTAAACCTTCACTGGTCGTACTTTGGCCTCAAGCTCCACCATAGGAATTCATACAAGATATTTACATCTTTTACACTTGTTTACACTTGGCACATAATTTGATCCAATACAATCCAAGGGCCATTATATTTGGTTTGTTGCATCTTAAATCTATGCATCAAGAGCATATTATAAATGTAGGTAGAGGAGTGGTGACCTTTTTTATTCATGTCAATAAAGATCTTTAGTGTTGTATTAAACATGCCTAATGCACATAAAACACAATTTCTTTCCTCGCAACATCTCAGACGAGGAATCAATGTTGTAGCAATGATATTTTTGAAGAATACAAGTGTCAAATCCACTTTCCCTGCCTTATGAAGGCCACTTATCAAAACATTGTACAATCTAGTGGAGAGAAAATGACTCTGTGTTAGTGCTTAAAAGAGGTTCAACACATCAACCAATTCCTTACACTTGAGGTAAACATGTGACAGTATAATATGGGTAATAGAGATGAGTAAACACACATTCTCATGCATTTTATCATATACTTGCCTAGCGCTAACCTCAATGCTTCAATAATCATCTATGTAAATAATTTAAGTGTTAGATCCACTTTCACACACAACCTTAATCACCATTGTGAACATGTAGTGACTTGGACAATGACCATAATCTTGCATTTCAATAAGCAATTTTGAAATTATCCTTGCCCTTTTCCCCAAATAAATTCCTCTTATTAAACCATAATAAGTATTCTTGTTCAATAGTACATGTTCTCTACTTATTTTTCTTGGCACCAAATATGTGTCATCTACTCTACCAACCTTGCAAAGAGCATAAATGAATGTGATACATGTGGAATTGATTGAGACATTCTTTTCTTTAATCCTTGTGTTAATGAGCTCCTGCATTTTAACTAATTTTGCAACCTTATGCAAAGTTTTCACAAAGGTTGAGCATGTTTGTTTCCAAGGGGTAAATCTCATTGTTGTCTCATCATCTATGAGACTACATGCAGTGTCCAATTTTCTATCTCTATAAAGGGCATTGAATATATTGGTACAAAATGGAGAGAAGATGAAATGGAGGATAATAATTAGAATTGTTGTTAGATATTTTTTAGTAATTGGTCATTGATAAATAGTTAGTTATTACACACACACACAGGGGGACACGGTCAAATGTGATGTCCCTATTATCATATGTCTTTATAAAATGGTGATTATATTTATAAGAATGAATTATTAACAATGGAATAATAACTCTCTCTTTTTTTAGCCTCTAGGATATTCAATTATGAATCAATTGGTATTAGATATTGTGGTCTTGAATTCCATTTCCAAAGGAAGCGGAGGGCATAGAACCCTCGATATCCAACATCAATAGCTAAGATCTAACAAGGACCAACTTCCTTTACGACTTGCATTGACTCAAGTAGCAGGGAAGTCAAAATTTTATTTTATTTTTCTCTATTGGGATAAGTATTCCACATGGCACCTCCTAAAACTTCTCAAAGTGAGAATGTCTCAACTACAGAGATATAACCATAGTTATTACAATAACAAAAAAAATTCTTACAACAACATTCATAGATGATACAAAAATAGAATCAAGTGATCACTGAATTAGTTAATCATATCAAAATCCTAAAGATTTGTAGACCCATATCAACGCCCTCCTTTGGCCTACATTAAGCCCCTAAAATAACTATGCCCAATTTTTCTAGTGTGTTTGATGGGGAACAAGTGGATGCATGGGTTAGATATTTCTCCTCATATTTTAAATATATGAACTACCAGAGCGTGATAAGATCACGTTGGTAGCTTGTTACCTCTAGGGGTTAGTAGCTCAATGGTTTGAAAATACCCATCATACTAATTAGAGAATTTTTGAGGTAAAAAATGGGTCTCAAAACAAAAAAGGTGTTATCAACATCAACTTTAAAATAACCAATAGGATTCAATATGATGATGTCAACCATAAGGGTAAATAGTTTTGGAGAGAAAGAAAAAAAACTACTTCTTTTAATCGTATTTACAACTTATCTCCTTACAGGTTTACTCAAATTTGAAATGTAGGCACTCGTTGGATGTGGACTTAAGTTCCACATCCAAGGAGTACCCATTCTACATAATTCTGATAGATCCATAATGCAAGAAACTGGAAATACATGAAAAAATGTGTTTCTTGGAAACATACATGTTTTTTCATGTATTTTCAATTTATCTCACTATGGATCTATCAAGAGTATGTTGAGCGCATACTTGTTGGATGAAAAATTCAATTTTTCATCCAATGAGTGCGTACACTTGAAATTTGAGTGAACCTATAAGGAGATAAGTCAAAAATAGGATTAGAAAAACTAGTTTTCTTTCTTTCCCTCTGAAAATTCATAATTCTTATTTATTTTCACTATTATTTTATTATTTTCCTTAGGAGGTCCATTTTAGACCTCAAAACTTCTCTAATAGGATTACATCATAGACACATATTTTTAGGTAGAAATTAAGGATGAGACAAGGACCCACACTACTCATGCCATAACATGTTGGAACAATTTTTGCACAACTCTTCATGAGTGTTTCTATCTTGTTGGGTACAATGAAGAATTATGGGAAAAGTGGGTTCAACCAATATCCACTATAGATCCCAAACATGTACTTATTATAAAGTTTAATTTTGGTTTATTACCTCATATATGTAATGAGGTGCCCTAGTAGTATGTCTTTTTCCTTGGCTTGCCATTAAAAAGAAGCTAGGTAAAATCCCTTTTGATTTTCGTTCTTAGTCTCAATTGTGTCCCATTCTAGTGACCACCCCCATTGCTTTGCATTCCCCACTCCACAATACTCAATATTATAGTTTTCATAAAAAAAACTCTTACTGTACAATAGATTGTTGTGCACTTCACCACACACGCTCTACTGCAACTTTATTCTCTGAGCCAACTACACCTCTCGAGGACATCATTGATATGGAGAATCCATCTAAAATATATTCATAGCTAATACGTATGACCCATCATTTGACTCCTTAAACCTATGCAATGATCTTTACTCACAACTTCCAAATTAGGAGTTGTGTGGTTTAACTAATTATGGACAATGACAACCAAAAGAATTTGGTCTCAGTTTCCTTTGTCATGGTGCTAGCTCTGTCGATCACTCCTCATCCCCACCATACCATCATTTCAATGTATTTAACCCCAAAAATTCAAAGCAATCACATAAAATGTGGTGCCAGACCAAACAACACAAGAGAAAATAGATAAACCTTGAGAAATATATCTTGATAATAAAAAATATAGCTATGTTCACCTGCCTCTTCCATAGGGAAACCTCTTAGAGCAAAGCTCCAATTACAATAACAATTCTTGATTTTTTTTTGCATAACCTTATAATCAATATATAGTTGTCCATAGAGAATATTAACTACAAGCGGGCCGACTTATAATGAGGGACGACTAATTAATATGGGCCTTATTAATAAAGCGGACCTGTTTTACAATGAGTGACTATTAACTAACTATTTAATGGGCCTTATTCAAGGAATGTAACCCCATACATTAATAAAGTATCTCAGTAAATGGGGTTAGGTTAGGACCCTAACAATTATGGTTGGGTAAAAGAAGACACTTAGTCCTTATTGGTGTCGCAACAATGTGTTATCACCTTTATATTGGCCCTCATTTTAGCGACATAGTTATTTGTGATATAACCCCTTCCTCGCTTCTAGGTATTCCTTACCAGCTTACATGATTCACCAAGTATGAATTTCACTTTAATTATTACACACTCACTAAATATGGCTGCATGTATCACTTTCACTCCTCAACTCTCCCCTCTCTCTAACAATGACGTTGTCTCGCAGGTGGCTCTCCATAAGTGCCTACACCTTTGTGTTCTCCTTCAAACCACCTTTGATCCTCTCACACCATACCCAATCTTCTTCCCTTATATATTACCCACCACAGTTAAAATATATACCACCTCATCATCATTCCAAACCCAAATTTGAAGTTAGAGGAAGCAATGAGGAAGAGATCAAAAGGTTGAAACACCAATACATACTCCAACTATAGTAAGAGGATACCATGAAGGATGAAGTTCAAAGACTAAGATTTGCAAATTTTTGTGTTTAGAGAAAGGTTGATAAGATGCAAAAATCTTTGGAATGTCTTTCCTCATATCGCCAATAATTGACAACACATATACTTTCCCTTGTTACATTTTTCTTGGATGAATACTTATTTTCCAATCAATCTAATGCATATCTTAAATCAAGATGATATTGGGGACATTGTCCACTTAAACCGGGATGAAATGGTACATATATGGAGATAAGATGAAGTGGATAATAATAATTATAATTGTTGTTAGATATTGGTTACCCAATTGGTAATTAATAAATAGATAGCTATAATATATATTTAAATAAAAGGGGAGACACGGTCGAACATGGAATCCCTATTCAATATGTCTATATAAAAAGGGTGATTCTATGTAGAAGAATGAATTATTAATTTGAATAATAACTCTCTTGTTTTTTTAGCCTCTAAGCTATTCATTTCTATATCAGATTACATGATTATACGCTTAATTATTAGTGTGCTAGATTTAGTGTCCGTGTACTATCTAAACTATTCGAGATGTGTTAATTAACATACCAGATTCATAATTGAATGCAGAACATCAAGATGAGTCAATGCCAAATGTTGACCAATAACCATTTATATGATAAAAAAGTAGTTGATGAGAAGAGCTTGGATAAACATCCATGTCCACGTAATGATAGTCATGGTGGAAAGATGAAAAAAAGAGATGTGATTTATCAACATATGGTAAAATTTTGGCAAAGTGGTATAAGCCCTTGCCTCAAAATTATTATCTAAATAGGATATAATTGCACAACATGAGAGTTGAAGAGGCACCAAACATAAACGAGGAAGCACCAATCTTAAATGAAGGTATTGAAGTTGATAGAACGTCCAATTGCAGGTTTGAGGGTGATTGGAAGAAGTTGATGGAGGATGTTTTTAAACTTGTCTATGTTACTTGCAAGTTAAGTCATTTGACAACAATATTTCTAATTCTTAACTCACAAGTGTTGTATGGTTGGACAAATAAGAGTGTTGATGAGTTATTGGCAATGTTACACCAATTGCTACCCCCCGACTAGACATTGCCAACAAAACAAAGTCAATGTAAAACGAAAATCACTAAGCTAGGCTTACAGTACAAAAACATCCACACATGTGTGAATGGTTGTGTATTATTTCACAAATATATAGCAAGTGAGGCTAAATGTACAAAATATAAAGAAGGGAGGTATAGACCAGTATTGAAATTAAATATAGTTCCAAGAAAGTTTCTTTCACCATTTTTCACTAATCCCATGATTACTCTGAATGTATAGGGGTCAAGACATTATTGAACTTATGCAATGGCATGCCCAAAATAAGAACACCAATAGAAGCAATGGCATGCCACTAATTTTAAGATGTGAATGTAATTTGACAATAGATGGCCTAATTTTTTACAAGATTCTCATAATATAAAGTTGGGATTGGCTCTAGATGGGGTGAACCCCTTCCCAGATCAAATAACTAAATGGTCAAATTGGTTTGTCATTTTAATAAATTATAACTTACCTCCATAGTTAGCAACTAAACCATTTTTCTTAATGTTATCATGGATTATACCAGGAAAGAAAAGCGTGACTTCAAATACAATTGATTTTTACTTAGTCATTATTTGATGAGCTAATAGAATTGTGGAAATTTAAGCAAATTCAATTTTTAAGGGATGGTGATTCAATTAAATTCACTTTAAGAGCTTCATTATTGTTTACTACACATGATCTTCTTGCATGTGGCACATTGAATAGTCTCATTGTTCATGGATACCATGGATGTCCTACTTGCATTTGTAAGAAAATTTGTGAGGCACTCAAGTAGTTTGTATAAATTTCTTTATTGTGGACATCATGCTTATCTTAAAATGTAGCATCCATATCATGGACAAAAATCACATTTAAATGGTCAAGAAGAGAATTGTGAAGAAACATTGGCAATAACAAGTGAATACATTAATGAGAATGCACAAAAAACAATGTAGTTTATCGAAAGTGATGGCATTTGTGTAGTAGAGATGATCCAACTATAGAAAGTAGTTTAAAATGATTGTACATATTCTATAATTTTTCATACCTTAAGCATATAGCCATTAGGCATGTTACCCCCAAACTAGGGGTAACTAAGGAGATCATGCCTCGAGGCCCATAGGTAGCAGACATGGAATATCGAGAGATGGATGAGCAAAGAATAGCTCCGAAGGGCCCTTCTTTTCATTAATGCATTATACACATCACCAACAACAGCGTCCACCACACCAGCCTGGATCCAGAAGGCAATGGGTCCTGCTCAATGAGGTAATTAGTCCAAGTATCATGGTAAATGTCACCATGATATTTGAAGCATTAGAACATGTTGCAAAAGATCTTTTTTGATTTGGAGACGTTTGCTTGGAATTTATGCTATTTTCCTTATTTAGACCTGGTGGGTGTCATTGTATCATAGTAAGTTGGTTACCCTTAGGAATAGGTTTCTATTGGGGGGTTCCTTGAAGATTCCTCCTCCATTCTTGGTCATACTTGTCACTTTCCATACTTCATTCCCTAAATTGTTTGTGAATGACACTATCGATATCTGGACACCAAGCCAGGATAGTGGCCTCCAACTTGTTCCTTGAAGCATGAAAGAAATATAAAAAGAAGAGTTAAGAAGAAAGAATGACAAATAAATGGGCTTGGAAAAATTTTGCATCATGGATGAAGGGCATCTCACCCTCTACAAAGGTTCCCATAGATAAGACACTACGAACTCTTGTATGTCATGAACCCATGCCCATAAGTTCACCCCACACCATCCCACATGCACAAATGACTAGGATAGGTTCCACTTAGGAAACACCTTGGACCAGAGGAGTGATTGACCTAATAGGGCACCTTGAAACCCCTCCCACACCTAAATTTGACAAAGTGTATAACGTCCTTGAAAATTTGTTTGGTTTGAAAAGGGGGGTTTGATGCACATGTTCGGGTGGCTTGATTATTAGATGCGGCTTACTTGTTATGATACTTGTGACTCATGAACCCTTGTAGGGCGTACTTGTTTATCTTTGTAGGACCTTTCCCAATGGACATGTATTCATGAGGAGATGATCAGTTCAGACCTTCATGAGGGCTTGAAGCCCAAGGATGGATGCAGGGACCCTAGGCTTGGGGTAAGACAACGACGACCAATTTTCACAATGAAGGAAGAGGTCGTTTCCTTTGGAGGCACCATGAAAGGCCTAGACGACGAGGGGCCACCCTTCCCCACCTGGACGTTGGCTTTGGAGACCTTCGACATCACCCTAGTAGCCCCATGACGTCACCTAGGGCAAGGGTTTGACATTGAGAGATGTTGGGCTGCAATTTTGGCATGTGTGGCATGGAGGAGGTCCTTTGGAGGCCCAACGTTTTGCTAGATGACCTCAATGTCTCATGGAGGAGGCCTAACATCACCCTAGGAAGGATTATGCCACCCTCTTTAGGGTTTAATTTTTGAAAATCAATTTAATTTTGAATTTTAAGAGAAAATTGATATGTAGGATTTATTTTGTGAAAAGACACAACTTTTAGGTAAATAAGCCAAGATTTCCCATATAAATATGGCTGGATTATTTCATTTTTTTTTTTATCATAACTCATCCCACTTGAGTGGGTGGACTGAAATTTTCACCCCTTTTGAGGCCATTGGCTTAAATTACTAAGGTGCATCTCTTGGGGAATCTTTTTTGTGGTGTATCTTGGCTATTTGCATGGTGGAAAGGTCTTCAACTAGGGTTTGGCTTTATTATTCTCGGTGAAGTAAATAGAAAATATGCAATTTTGTTCATGTAATAAATGCTTGTGGTAAATTTTACTTATTTCATGTTGAAGATTATGAAATTGCTTGTTTAAGCCCTAGGAGAGAAACATAAAGTGCTTGTTTCTCTCTATGACTTTTCTACTTGTTTAATTTGTCAAGTATACATTGTTTAGAAGTGACTACTAGAGCCCTACATTGCTAGTTCTCTAGTAGCTTCACTCTAATTACTTAATACATTTTCAATGGTCTAATGAAGGAAGGTGTGATATGGCCTAAACGTGCTTACTCTCTAGGAAAACCCTTTTCAATACTTGGATGCTTGAGGCCTTGAAGTGTCGGCACCTCTTGCATCCATCTCTTTCCTTTGACAAGTATTATCATTGTTATTTACTAAGATATATTGTTGTTTTCATTGACTCCATAAGCCCAATAAAGGCACTTGTCCACTTGCTTAGTTGGATGATAGATCAAACAAATACTCAAGCTCTCTTCTTGGAAGCTCTTACTAATTACTAACTCTAACCTAAACTAATTCACTAGCTAACTTATTTTTGTTGCAAATCATTTCTACAATGATACTAATCCATACTAATTTGTTGCATACACCTACATAACTCACATCTAGCTCACTAAAAAATTGTTTGTAATAATTTCTAAACAATCTACTTGATAAATGCTAAGTTTTCATAATATTTTCTTGCAATTATGAGCACTAATTCTTGTGGTTGTTACAAAAACATTTATTGTTGTTGTAAAGTGATAAATTGCTGCAAATTTCCTTCAACCACTTCATTTTTAATTGTCTAAATGTCTTTGAGTCTTTCATTATCATTTGGTACTCGAAAATTGTATATGCATGCTATATTGTTCTTGTTCCGGGAAGGCACATCAATACTTTCTTTGCCTCATATATTTCAGACGAAGACACTCTTGACTTTGGTGACCAGTGAGAGGGGGGTTTGTCTTTATCCTTATCCTTAATGTACCCAACCCTTTAGGCCACCGGGGAAGCCTCCCATGGGGTAGAGCTCTTTCTACTCCTAAAACGTGGGGATATCCTACTGAGGTGACAATGGTAGGACATCATGTTTGTTACGCCAATATCCCTCACTTGCCTTGGGCTTTGGGAAAGTATAGATTGTGCGATAATAGGGTATACTATTAACTTTATGCATATTGAGAAAAATATAGTTATGTTATCATAGAAACTCTTTTTGGTGCATTTGATACAATTTCATCACATCAAGATTTTCAAGAAATAAAAATTGGTCAAAATCTTTGGATTGAAAAATATGGTGATGGAAAATATATAAAAAAAAAATAGTGCTTCTTATGTGTGGACAAAGGAACTATGTGAATGATTCTTAAAGTTGATGTCTTGAGATCACTTTCCCACTGTATATGTAAGTAATAATATTAGAAGTTAATTGGTAGTGATAACTTAATAGGCCTCAAGACCATGAATATTGTAATGTACCCAGCCCCCAGTTGGGTCACGTCACTGCTAAAATGACCCAATAAATTTTTTTGATACCAATTCTAAATGTGGAAATAACACACAACCTAACATTCTAACTCATGCATCTATCCATATTGAATAAAAACGTAAATGCAATTACTTTAAATGTTCCCAACAACAACTAAGTGCATACAACATCATTCCACCACAAAATATAGATTCATATGCATCAATTCTACTCACAACAAGTAGCATTAACCAATTATAACTCAGAGTAAAATGCACAACAAATATATCAACAATTAACTCAAATCAACATAGTAGATAAGAATACTTATCTTATGAAAATATGCAACCCACTACAGAGAACTGGCGTTCCTCCCAATCGTAGACTTGTTGTTCCATTTCTCAACAACAAGTCACCCCTGAGCTGTAGATATGAATCCACAAGAGTCGGTGGTCCCTAAGGTTGGCTAATGCCCCCCTCTCATAATCAAATCTCACAGCTCGTTCCAGTCTCCTAACTCTCTTCCTGACAACCTACACAACCCAAGGGATGGAATCCCCCTTCACTTCTCATAGTCCCTCAGGCCTTTCCACTCCCCTCCAAGGATTCCAACACAGGTTGGACAATAAATCTCTATGTTGGAACCTCAGGAATTCTACAGTTGCAACATCAATTCTCCCAAAAACAAAATGATTTCTTCCCTTGATGAATTTTGAACATCATGTTACTCCCACGCATGCATGCAACCTGTTTCTCCACGAAATTTTAGCTCCAAACTTTCCCACAATAAATGCCTTCAAGCTTCAACATTCATAAATTCTTTGTTGTCTAGAAAACTCCATGTAAAAACAACTCTCCACGCAAAAATGTGAATCTGTAATTCCAGGTCTCCTACCCATACAAGTTTTCCCTCTTTCTCTTTCTTTCTTTACTTGCACTCTTCCCCAAGTTGATTTCACTCAACCCTTATGCCCTCAATAACTATGGGATGTGACTTCTCACACCCACCCTCTTACATGAATTCAATGATTGGGATCTAGAACACTCAACTGATAATGGAAGGTTGATGGTAAGGATAATTTAGAAAGAAATGGTTTGGGTTTAACAAACATGGGTAATCTCTCCCCCCTTGGACCCCTTTCCTCTCTTGTGGAAATTCAGCCCACAAATCTCTGTCTGTGTCCATATGTATCTAGCGATACATTTTATTCATTATATTCAATTTACATCATTTACATATTACATATATTTGGTTCTAGACCATACATCACATTTACAATATACATCGCTAGTTTGGGGTTTGAAAACAAGGATGTTACATTCCCCTCCCCCTACAAACTACATTGTCCGCAGTGCACATAATCGTAAAATTTATAGATTGATAGATACAAAAATATTTCATCATAATACTTTGTTTTCGCAACTTAATGACTCACACAACAATTCCAACCAACAACTCTCTTTCCCCTCAACCAACACATTGGTTGGATATGAAATCTCATAGTTGTGGACTCCAATTGCCAAAATGGAGTCTTCATTCACTTATGTACAAATGTACATTCAATTTTTTTCAAAATTTGCAAAACATTGTGGGTATGCTTCCTGCATGGCTTCTTTGTGCTCCTATGTAACATATTCAAGACTATAGCAGGTCCATTGAACCTTTACCAAGATGATGGCTTTGTTCGTGAGCACTTTGACTTTCCGGTCCAGGATGTGCATTGGTTCCACCTGGAAATCCCCTTTGTGTTCCACCCGGATCATGTTCCAATCAATTACATGATTAAGATTAGATACACATTTTTTTAGTAAAGACACATGGAACACGATATGAATTCTCATAGATGCAGGTAATGCTAGCATGTATGTAATTGGCCCTATGTTTTCTAAGATCTCAAAAGACACACAATATCTCGCTGCCAACTTTGGGCAACTTCCCAATTTCAACGAACTTCTCTTGGCTTTAACTTTTAAAAATACATGCTCTCCCACTTTGAATTCTCTACGTGTTTTTCTTTTATTGGCATTGCTCTTCTTTCGATCTTGTGCAACCTTTAAATTATGTTTGATCTTTACCATTTGTTCTTCCATTTCCCTTAAAAATTATGGCTCAATCACGAATATGTCTGATAGGTTATCCCAACTTATTGATGTGTTTCATTTTTTGTCGTACAATGCTTCAAATGGGCTCATATTCAATGATTATTGATACCCATTGTAAGCAAAATCAACTAAATGGATATAGTCCTCCCACCTAAAAGGCTTGTCCATTACGTACATTCTCAACATATCTTCAACTATCTGATTAATCCTTTTTGTCTTCTCATCTGACTCTGGGTGATGTGTTGTACTAAAATTCAAATTGGTCCCAAATGATTTAAACAATCCCTTGAAAAAATTGAAGTGAACTTGGGATCTCGGTCAAACACTATTGTCTAAGGCACACCATGTAGCCTAGCAATTTCTCTCATATAAATTTTTGTAATATTGTTTTCCTTAAAAGTTACTTTTACTGAAATGAAATGTGCAACCTTTGTAAGCTTGTCCACCATTACCATGATGGAATCGTGTTTCTTTTTTGTCTTAGGCAACTTGGTAATGAAATCGATAATAATAACTTATCATTTCCATTTAAGAATGGGGAATGGTTGCAGCAATCCCGTTGGATGTCTATGCTTAGCCTTCACCTTCTAACATTCCATGCATCTAGTCAAATAACCAGTGACATCTCTCTTCATACCAAGCCAAAAATATTGGCCTCTTACAACTGTAATAGTTTTTTGGTATCCTAGATGTTCAGTGTATGGCACATTGTGCATCTCCTTTAAAACATAATTTCTCAATTCCTAATAATTGGTAACATAAACTATGCTCTGAAATAAGAGGATTTCATCCTCTTCTAGTTTGTAATCCTTGTATTTATGTTGTGCATTATTCTTCTATAAGATTTCTTTAACTTTCACATAATGTTGGTCCGTTGTTACAACCTATAGAATTCTATGTTTTAAATTTGTCCTATACATACTAATGGTTGCAACATGGATTTTATGTACCCTTCTGTTGAGTGCATCAACCACCTTGTTCTATTTTCCTTTTATGTGTTTGATATCGAAGTTGTATTCACTTAGAAATTATATCCATCTAGTTTGTCTAACATTTAATGTTGTTTTTTCAAACAAATATTTCAGACCACTATGATTTGTTCTCAATTCAAATTTTATTCCCATGAGGTAATGTCTCCACATATTTAAAACATATACTATGGTTTCCAACTCTAAGTCATGTGTGGCATAATTTATTTCATGCTCCTTCAATTTTCTTGACTCATAACAAATTACATGTTCATTCTGTGTAAGGACTCCACCAAGCCCTTCGTTGCATGCATCTATGCACACAACATAATCCTCATCTAGATCTACAACTTTTAAAATAGGTGCACTGGTTAGCAAATCCTTTAAGCACTATAAATTTTCTTCACACTCCACTCTATTCAAAATTTACTCCTTTGTTTTGCAAATATGTTATTAGGTGTGCAATCTTGGAGAATTTTGTAATGAATCTCCTATAATAACCACCTAGACCCATAAATGATCTAACCTCTGAAATGTTTTTGAGTGTTGGCCAACTTTTGATTGCTTCAATCTTTTCTGGATCCACTTCTATGCCATCTTCTGAAACAACGTGATCCAAATGATGGATATGCTTTTGATAAAAAAATTATTTACTCAATTTGGCATACAATTGGTGCTCTCTCAACACTTGTAGCACCATCCTCAAATGTTTCTCATGCTCCTCCTCTATCTTGGAATATATAATAATATCGTCCAAGAATAAAATGAAAAACTTGTCCAAGAAATCTTTGAAAACCCCATTCATCAGTCACATAAATGTAACCGTTGCATTTTTCAATCCAAAAGTAACCACCACAAATTCATAGTGTTCATACCTTGTTCGAAAGGTTATCTTACTAGTATCTTCTTCTTTGATTCTCACTTGATGATATCATAATCTCAAGTCAATCTTGGAGAATATATTTTCTCCTTTCAGATGATCGAAGAAATAATCAATCCTTGGAAAATAATATTTGTTCTTTGTTACGAGGAAAATATCTCTATGGCTAGGGGTAAACCACAACAGACAGAAATGACTGCAAAAATCAAATTTATTCTCAATTATTCTATATAAACAAATATGCTAGAAATACAAGATAAAAAGACTACCTCGGTCAGACGTTCGATGAAGTCCATCGTTGAGCACTTGACCCAAAGCAATACACCTGCAACTAGTTCTCAACAACCAAGCAAAGCAAGCATATAATGATAATATATGATGTTAGCACATTCAATAGCATAATCCATTAATATTCATAACATATACGCCCATGGAATAATAATTCAAATATTTGCAAGATATCAATTGGATGGGAAAATAGTATTTCTACTAAGATATAATCAGCAAAAGTGAATAGGTTACAGAATTTCATTTCGTCACGATTCAAAACCAAGAAACTAAGTTCCTTCCAGTTGGGCCTCCACCACTTCAATCATCCACCAAAGACAATCTCATAGAAGAGAGAAAATGAAGTTCTCAATCAATAAGGGAAGAGCTTGGGGGTTGAACACTATGTTCAGACTTAAAGGATAAATGGATGCAGAGTCGATGTGAAGTGAATAATTCCCCCAGAGCAACTTTTCTCTCAAAGTTGAATTCTTTCTCCTCTTTTCCATAGCTCAGAATTGGCCCATTTATAGCCTTCAAGTGGAACTGAAGGGTCGAGTCAGAACGTTTCCAGTATATGGAAGGTCAAGGATCACTGATCTCCTATCGTGACATGGAAACTTGACACCATTTTTCAATTTTTGGGCACATTTCCTTATGTACATGAGTTGTAGTGGTGCAACCTGCGTATACGCATGATGTATAGTAGGCAAGGTGTGCATATGTGGAAAAATTATATTTGTAGCTCTGGGATTTTCAAAAAAGGATTAAAGTCTGCATGGGGAAATCGAAAAATGCCTTATGTGCAAGATTGCATGGTGATCAGGGGATCAAATTTTGCTCAAATTTTAAAGTGCTTGGAATGCGACAAAAACATTGCCATTGCGTTCGTCTCATCTTCCTGATTCCGACGGTATATTTACTTTGTCAAACGGAGTCCGTATGGAGAAGATATCGCGATCTGTTCGTCAAGCCAAACAGGTAAAAAAATTTGATGTTGATTGTACATGTCCGTACAGTCCATATAGTCTGTACGGTTTGACGTGGCAGGGCCGTACAGTCCATACGATGATGTGTCAGGTGGATGAAATGGCAAGCATTTACTGGTTAGCAGTTGGCGAATCATGGAGTGACATGTGTCCTTGGGTGGCAAATGATGTGAGGACACGTGGCCCAATCCGTGGGCACCACGTGTCACTTGGTTATTGGTTGGTTGATTGATGTGTAAAAGGTATGGTAGAGTTTGCGGGGTTCGACCCCTGGAACTCCCCCACTATACAACGCTTTAACAAACCTCTTCTAACCAACATGCCGCCCATTGTTTCTTGTTATGAATACGGGTCATATTGTATTTAAGTTTCATTATGTATTGTTTTGGCGGGGGGTCGGGCCGGGGCTTAGCCCCGACCCACGGTCCTTTGAAACATACATACAACCATGCCACATATAGTTTGACCCCCGACCGTTGGCGCGTGGGTTATGTTGTAAGCCACGGTTACATTGTAACTCATATGACCCCGACCTGGAGCGCGGAGGTTGGTTACACGGTTCTACAACGGATAAACCACTTTTTAGCCATGCACGTGGTCATATGCGCCATACGCCCAGGTGCCGAGGTGGTTAGGGGTTGGCGCACCCTTAACTGTTCTAAGGTTTGCACCGTTGGCGCGGTTGCGCCCGGTGCTGGGTTTTTGCGCTTAAATGAGCGTGTGAGCCAGGTTCAATGGAGAAGGGTGTGAATTGTAGAACCAGAGACAACAAGCTTGAAGAGGGAGACTTCCAGGAGGCCTAACTTCTTCGTGTTTCGACCGATTGAGGTGCCGAAAGAGCACAGACAAGGGTTTTGGGATGCTGGGAATCCATTGGAGCAGTCGGTTTGTCAGTTTGAGCATTGTAAGACATGTTTTTGAGCACGTTTTGAGCAATTAATAATAATGATCCATTGGAAGTTGGACCAGGAGATGTAGCCCATAAGAGGGGTGAACTCCTTTACCAATTGTTGTTCTTATGTGTTTATGTTCATTGATTATGTTGTTGTCTATGTATAATTTGCATAAGTAATCCTTTAAGTTATGTTTTGCAAACTGATCCTTTTTCTTTAAACACATAACATTCACTTGCAATAAGTTTTCAATTTTTTCATGTCTTCTTCATTTTTAGATCAAGTTGGTATCAGAGCATTGGTTTTGAAGACTTGATTGTTTGCAAGTTTTGTTTCTGATGCTCAGAAGGTTGAAACTCACAAGAGGAGAAGGTAAACTTGTGGAGCCAAGTTCTTATCCGACAAGGAGGAAGCAGATTCATTCACTGCAAGTTTCAGAGAGACATTCACCAAGCATGGCTCATGCAGAAAGTCATGAACGTGTTCCGAATGAAAATGAAGATCTTAGAGAGGCTCTCATGGAGTTGAGAGATATGATGAAGATCTTGATGGAACAGAACATAATGTCGCAGGGTGAAGGCTCCAACCCTTCAATGCATAAGGGAGGCGGTGGTGACAAAACTCCAGG
>JZKD02S1790160.1:627228-648643 GCA_000966675.3 Picea glauca | reverse complement strand
CAGCATAACAATACCTGGAATTCCTTGCGAAAACAATGTTCCTTCATGGCTTTTTATAGCAGATCACCGGGCGATTATGTAACCTCTTCAAAGTGTGAAAAGGGGCTCTTTAGGGTTTCATTAGATCATTAACCCGCCTACCCTGTGGATTCAGTTCGGATTTGGGATTCAAATCAGATTGGGCGTTGGTCCGTAAGTGGTTGAGAGGCCGGCCAACTCATAAATGCGTCGTTTTAGCAGGTGCGCGTGCGCGGGTTTTGTCGTTGACAACCGCACGTCGTGCGCGCATGCGTGCAAAGTACATTCTTGTCCTGCACATGTGCACGCGCACCAAACTACTATGAAGCACCCTTCAATTTTTGTTACTTTGTATAGTTTTTGACCCTTCTGGAATGCTGTGAAATTAATTCAGTGCCATGAATGACTTCATTGTTGTTTTGATGATGCGGAGTTCTTGTCGCCATGTGTGGATGAAATTTCAGTGATAACACCTAGTACCACTTTTTAACTTATGACCAAATTACAATTAAAAAATCTCTTTTTACAGGAAATTTTTATTGAATCAAAACATTAAAAAATCATGACTTAGCGCAATTTCCATTTGACTAAAAAATGATGACTTAGCATGTTAATATAAAAATTTAGACACTAGACTTATATTTTCCAAGCTAAGGCCTAACCATCAATACACACTCCATCTTTGGAGGCAGTGAGTGAAAAAACTTAGAAATTATAACTTTCCTAAAATGAATTTCAGGCAAGAAATAGTTAACAAGTGAAAAAACAAAACACTCTAGAGTGTGTACTCATGATCAATTCTTAGGATTCCAAGCCTTTTAGAAAATAATCATACCAATCTCATCTTATTATAATTCCCCACAAGGGATGGAAATGCGAAAAAATGTGTTCAATTTGACCGACTGGACTTCTGAACTATGAATTTTGAGCAATTGTTTGCTCAATCTTTGGCGGCTCAACTGAAATTCCATCCTAGTGCAACTTGGTGGATAACATTGGCTCCATATGGAGATGTGTGCTTGATCTTTTAGCAAAGAAATCATGCGAGAATCCAGAATCAATAACCTACGTCACAAACATCTCTCTCAAAACAACATAAACAACACATGTATATGAAAATCAATAATAAATACAAGTTGCAAAAATAATATACATATATACACAAGGAATGTGAAAAAGAATAAAGTGAAATACTATACAAGGAAAATTCATGAAAAAATACAAGGACAAGGGTTAAGAAATATTTTACAATGGATGCCCACATGGGCATCAAATGACCTTGTTGAAGAACAACTTGAGAAGTTGACCATTCACTGGTAGCATCAACTTCTCTCCATCTAGTTGGCTGAGGTAGAATGAATTCTTTCCAGCCACATCCTGGATGATATAAGGACTAAATATTGTTAAATTTTCCATGATTTCCCGACTTTCCTTCCGTTTATCCCGGAGAAGTATTGTATCACCTGACTGAAAAGCCCTCTATTTTGAAGACTTGTCAAAATTCCTCTTAACCTTTTCTTGATTCTTTATGCTCTAATCAAATGCCTTCCTTATGTTCTCATCTAAATCAATCAATTGATCAATCCTATTATGTTCAAAGTCTTTATCTATACTGTATCTATGAATAAACTAATACACCGGAAGCTTTATATGGATCGGAAAAGAAGCATCTAGCCCATAGACAAGCTCAAAAAGTGTTTTCCCTGTTGCACTTTTCTTAGTTATCCTATTAGCCCAAAGTGAAAATTTGATTTTATTGTCCCCTGACCTTTTTTTATCCCCCATTGTTTTCTTAAGGATGGTGATTAGATTCTTATTACTTAACTCAACAAGACCATCACCTTGGGGATAGTAATTTGAAGAATGGGATAAAATAATGCCATACTTGAAATAGAATGAGGATAATTATGTTGAGTTGAAAGATTTTGCATTATCTATAGTGATCTTAGCATGTACGTTGAATCTAGTGATGATTTTATCTTCAAGAAAGTTCATGACTACTTTGTTGGTTGTTGACTTGGTGGGTATAACCTCTACCCACTTGGTGAAATAATCGATCGTTGTTAATATCCAATTATATCCATTAATTGAATTATCTTTGAATTGATCGATGAAATCAATCCCCCACTACTGAAAAGGGGCCTCTACTACTACTGGTTGTAAAGGTAAGGTTGTTAGCTTTTTCTTCCCTATGAACAATTGATATTGCTGACAACCCCTAACCATTTTGTGAACATCTTCAAATATGGTTGGCCAATAGTAACCTTCTCCAAGGATCTTATGGGAAGTAGTTTTGGCCACAAAGTGTCCCCCAAAAAATCCTGAATGGAAATCAATCATAAGTATTTTAGATTCTATCTCATCCACACATCTAAGTATTACCCCATCGGAGTTCCTCCACCCCAATCCATCCTGAATGATACAATACTTAGCAACTTTCAATCTTAATTCCCTTCTTTTATGACCTATCAAATGACTTGGGCATGTAAGGTTGATGAGAAAGAAGATGATGTCTGAATACCATTGTTGTTTCTTTAACTTCGGAAGTTCTGCAGACATGACTGGACCTGGATGACTGTTTTGACACACTAGATCCAAAGCTTGTTCATTTCCTTCTGTCAACATTCGAGCTAGGCTTTGGCCTTTGATTAACTTGGTGGGTTTTATTTCTAAGTCATATTGTTGAATTTTAGAAACCCACTTTTGTTATAGCAAGATTTGTCTCACCCCATGCAATCTTGCACATAAGGCCTTTTTCCATTTCCCCGTGCAGACTTATAATCCTTTTTTGAAAATCCCAAAGCTAAAAATGTGATTTTTCCACATATACACACCTTGCCTACCACATAGAATGTGTATACGCAAGTTGCACCACTACAACCCGCGTACATCGGGAAATGTGCCCAAAATTTTAAAAATGGTGTCGGGTTTCCATGTCATGACAGGAGATCAATGATCCTTGGCCTTCCATATAAAGGAAACGTTCCGACTTGGCCCTTCAGTTCCACTTGAAGGCTATAAATGGGCCAATTTCGAGCTATGGAAAAGAGGAGAAATAATTCAACTTTGAGAGAAAAGTTACTCTAGAGGAATTATTCACTTCACATTGAGTCTGCATCCTTTTATCCTTTAAGTTTGAACACAGTGTTCAGCCCCCAAGATCTTTTGTTATTCATTGATAACTTCATTTTCTCGCTTCTATGAGCTTGCCTTTGGTGGAGGATTAAAGTGGTGGAGGCCTAGCTGGAAGGAACTTAGTTTCTCAGTTCCGAATTGTGTCAACATGGAAGTCTGTAACCTGTTCACTTCTGCTTATTATATCTTAATAGAAATACTCTTTTTCCATCCAATTGATATCTTGCAAATATTTGAATTATTATTCCACAGGCGTATTTGTTATGAATATTAATGGATTATGATATTGAATGTGCTAACATCATATATTATAACCATATGCTTTCTTTGCTTGGTTGTTGAGGACTAGTTGCATGTGTATTGCTTTGGGTCAAGTGCTCAACGGTGGACTTCATCAAACGTATGGACGAGGTAGGCATTTTATCTTGTCTTGCTAGCATATTTGTTTATATAGCATACTTGAGAATAGAGTTGATTTCTGCAATCATTTTCATCTTTTGTGCTTTACCCCTAGCCATAAAGAGATTTTCCTCGTAACAACTTTCCCCTAACTCCTAAGAAGTCTTGTTGAGCTAGGATATCCTTTAATGTTGGGTGAGGCAAATACCCCACAAGCTTTGAGTATCCCACATAGACTTTGAAATGTTTGAGAGATTTTTCTAAGGCATATGCTTGTTTTTCCATAATAGTATAATTAAACTCTGAACTATGCAATGCCTTACTCATAAAAGAAATGGGTTGCTCTTTCCCAACATCATTCTTTTGGAGCAACACCCCTGCAATGGTGTCTTCTGAAACAAAGGAAAATATTTGAAAATATTTCGAGTAGTTAGAAATAATTAGTACAAAATACATACCAATTGAATCCTTAATACTCTTGAAGGATTTCCTTTCTTCTTTAAAAGTTTGAGAAGGGGTTTCATAGTTTCAACTAAGTTTGGAATAAACCTTCTGATAAATTTGATTTGACCAAGGAAAAATTAGAGGGTGTTCTTGGTTTGAGGTAAAGGAATTCGTTTTATGGCTTCAACCCTTTCTAGATCTATATTTACCCCATATTTAGCAATAATATGGCCCAACAATTTCCCTTCATCAACATCCAATATTGACTTAGCTGGATTAAGTGAGATGACATACTTGTGACATCTCTCAAATACATGTCTAAGATGACTATATGATCTAATCTATCTTTAGAGAACACAGTTAAGTCATATTGATAAATCTCAATGATCTTGCACATCAATTCCTTGAAGGAAAAATCCATTACTCTCTGAAAAGTGGCACCTGCATTCAACAAGCCAAAATACATTCTCAAATACTCAAAATTACCCCATGGTGTTGTGAAAGTTGTTTTATTTCGATCTTCGTTTCAAACCAACACCTTATTGTAGCTAGAAAATCCATCCAACATGGACATGATCTTATATCTTGTGACCCTTTGCAACAAAGTTTCCATGTTGGGGAGGGGATAGTTATCTTTAATGCAAGCCAAATTCAAGTTTTTTAAATCTATACATAACCTCATCCCTCCTTTCTTCTTTTTGACCACGACTAAGTTAGAGAACCAAGATGAATGTCTAGTTGGTGCAATGATGCCATCATCCAACATTTTCTTAAGTTCTTATTGTACCAATGGTGCTACCTTAGGATTTATTTGCCTAAGTTTCAGACGAAAAGTATTGGTGTCTTCCTTGAGGGGGAGTGTGTGTTGAAATACATCTTCATTGTATTCTTTAAGCTCATCATAAGTAAAAGAAAACACATCCCTATATTATTGGACAAGACTTATTAATTTTTTTCTCTCTTTTTCTGAAGTTCCTTTTCCAATTTTTATTAATCTAGGATCCTCAACTGTCCCAATATTTATTTCAATATAATCACTAGGCTTTAATACTTCATTTTTCTTTTTGTGCATATCTTGTCTATAAAAAATATTCTCTAAAGCCATGATTCCCCTAGGAACTAGATTCTTGATGGGATTCTCCTCTTCTAAGTACCCTTTCCCTTCTTTCTTGTAACTGACATTGAAACTAGAAAACTCTTGAACAATGTGAATAAACCTTAGAATATGTTAATCATCTCTGAAACTTGCCAATGATCTATGTTGTATGGAACTAAAGGCTTGAAATTTATTTCCAATTTACCCTGACTATTTAACAAATCCTCTGAAGGTTGAAGGGTTGAAGCTGAAAATGCCAAATTGTTTGTCAAACTATTATGCTCTCTAGGAATTGATTTGAGGTCTACAATAAAAAATAAATCTATGGTGTCCCAGATAGCATTTCTATAACTTTTTAATCTTTCCCTCTTACATGCATTTTTTTTCTTTACTTGAAGAATTACCAAATTAGAGTCACCTTTAATGTTTAAAATTTTGACTCCCATGTCTTTGAAAATTTCTAATCCTAGTAAGAGTGCTTCATGCTTAGCCACATTGTTGGTTGCATCAAATTATAATCTGGAATCAAAGTTGTAAGACTGCCCTATTGGATATTTTGACACAATTCCTGCCCCTTTACCTTATCTTGAGTGTGCACCATCAAAATTCATTTTCCATGAATTATCACTAATGTTTTCTTCTTTAAACTTGTCTTTAACTAGCGCTAGGAAGTTGGAACATACTAAAAAGCTACCCATGTCAGTCACATGATAATAAAAAAAATCCATGGGCTCCTTAGGATATTCTATATGGAACTTCATTTCCTTCTCTCTAAGAATTCTAACAGTTTCAGATGGTGAACCAAGTAATGGGATGGTTTCATATGAAAGGTTCATCTGAATGCAACCTCCCATTGTAGCGGCCCACTTCCTGGATAAAATCATACCCCATGCATTAGGTACATCAATCACTAGAACATCCATCTTGAAATTGATATCAGGATGGAATGCCAACTTTACTTGTAGATCTGTGATTATCCCATGAGTTTAATCTCTCTAGAATCCATAGCACACACATTATGGTAAGGTCTTGTGATTTTGAGGCCTAATATTTCCATGATATTTTTGGTCATGATGTTTGATGAGGCTCCAGATTCATACATACAATTACGCAACATAAGACCTTGTATTGCTAGAGATACAAATAAAGGAGGGTTTTCTTCCTTTATTCAATCCATGCTATGTAACACAATAGGTATATATTCAAGGTGTTATTTAGATATTCCTTGATGTTTGACAAGAATTTTTACATTAGGCGCATTGATGGATTTTAACAATTTCTCTCTTTGTGAAGGAATATTGACGAGCTCTGAAATTGACACCGAAACGTTGTCATTTGAAATCCAATTGCCTAAGTCAACACTTAAATATACAATTGGAGGAGTGATTACTTTGAGAATGTTTTGATATGATTTGTTGGCACTATCATTCCCTCTCCTTTGGTAGGTCACTCATTTGTGTCTAGTCATTTCCAAGATTTGTTCTCTGGTGGGTTTCTTACCATACAACTTGGTTGCATTGTCATACTCTTCAACCACTTTCTTGGAATCTTCACTTTTTTCCTTCATTTCTATCCAATGATCCATTGATAAAGTGTGTGGTTTTCTCACATTGTTTGTACGGTCAATTCCTCTTGGATACCCAACAAAGTTACTTGATTCAGGGAGTCCTTGCTCATTGACTTGGAAAAATTTTGGGCGAGTGGACTTTTCATGGAAATCCTCACAAGCTCTGCAGAAAGGAGGGGATTCTCCATTCACAACATTTGTATATTCCAATTGATTAGGTAGCCTTTGGTCTTGAGGAGGAATTTTTCTTGGCCATATTTCATTGTTGAATCTAGGCTGAAATCTATTATTTTGGGCTCTTTCCATAGCTATCAATTTGTTTTGCATGGAACTTAGTTGAGTAGCATGGTTAGCTTCCATTATTTTAATCATTTTTGTTAGATATTTAATAGGATCATGAGAAGTGTCCTCATTTTCTGATGTTCCTGCATTTTCTTTATTCTGTCACTGCTTTAAAGTACTACCCCTAGTAAAACTAGGAAGGTTAGACTTTATTGAAGCTTCCATGTTCTTATCAATTTTGATGGCTATTTCTTGGGAAGTTTTAATATTTGTTGGCTTTTTATCTTTGAGTTGATATCTCATTTCCCCATTGAAGGCCTCAATATAGTAAATGAGAATAGAAGTAGTTGGAGTCTTATAATCAGTGTGAAGACTTATGACCAACTTATTAATGTTTTTGTTAAACCCCTCCATTGTCTCATTTTCATTCTTTTTAATACTATGGAGGGATGCCAACAAATCCCTATGCTCTTTCTTATCCCCCCATCTTTCAGTGAATCCTTCTATTAGATCATTGATGGTGGCACACTTATTATCATCCAAGCTAGAAAACCAATAAGATGCATCTTCTTCTAAGGATAAGGAAAAAAAATTCATCTTAATGTCTGAATGATTATGAGCTGCACCACTACACCATTTATTAATACATAAAGAAAATGCTTTGATGTGAGCTTTAGCAATTATTGGATATTTTCCTTGAAAAGATGGCAATTTTTCAATAGCTTTTTCAGGGATAGCATGAGGATAACCATTAATTTCATAAAAATCAACAGGACTAAAGTAATCATCCATTTATACTTTTGCAAAATTAAAATTTAAACTAGAATCTTTATCAAAAAGAAGTTGGATATCAGAATGGGCCCATATGCCAATTGATCAAGGATTCTATGAGAAGAAAGTTTGGCTAACCTCCTCCTATAAACCTTTTCAGGTTCAGGGATGAAATCAACCAAGCCTTGTGAGTTCCTTCTTGTATAATACTTAGTCAAATTTGAATTAAGTGAAGTCACTAAATGATCGAGTCTATTTATGATAAACAACAAGTATCAAAGACAAAGCAAAACAAAAAGGACATAAAAAATAAAACAAAAGTTGTATTCCAGGAATAGAAAATTTTATCCCCGGAAACAACGCCAAAGAATTTTTTTGTCTTTATACACACCTCGGGTTAATGTGGAAAAACTTTCAATCCACTGGGTGTGTCCTTGGGGGAATTTCTCGAGTCAAGGTGCTGTCACCTAATCCTCGACTCCTCCTTCTAGACCAACTCCTAGCGAAGCCAAAGGGGGTAGTCCCTAAAGAAAATGAATCCAAGGCTTGATATGATCTAATAACAAGAAATAGAATCTAGGATTTATATTGCAACAAGAGCAAGATATAAATCAGATTACAACAACAACATATAATTGAAATTACACTAGCAACATATATGACATATAAATAAGATTGTTTATGATGGACAATAAAGCATTCCAGATAATTGCATAAAAGATATAACTTACATGAAAAAGGATACAAGTACTTGAAATAAAATGATAAGCAAAATGTATAGTATAGACCAGTGCCACATATAATGAATTGTTGCAAGATGTTAAACGATGTTGTAGATTGCAAGTGTTGTTGTAAATTGTATTAAGAATTGTTTAATGTGGAGTGATTATGAAATTAATTTGTGAAATGTATGCAAAGTGTTGCTGAAAATAAAGTTATTCTAAATTTTGCCTCTAAGAGACTACTCTTCAGATTGGAATTTGTTGAGAATTTGCCGAAACCCAAATGACTTCACTAACAAATTCAATAGAGATGTTGGCGGTCCAACACAGGGAGAACCTAGATCTCAAAGTTCCTGCCTGACTTCACACATGATATCTATGTGGTTCCCAATTAGAGTAATAGAAACTTGGAGGGTTTCCCTAATTAAACTAGATCCGCACTGACCATCCCTGGTTCTAATGAGTTCCTCAGATCAAGCTAGGGTCACAAGGGTTCAGAGCATACACTGGGGAGATAAGGGGATGGGTTTATTTGCCAACTTGAAATTGAGAAAAAGAAAATGATTGTCTAATTAAACTAAATCCACACTGTCCATCCCCTTTATGTGTAAATCTTACTTAGGGGAGGTGAGGGGATTGGTTTATTTGCAAAAATTGAAAATTACGAAAATGAAAGACTGAAATTGAAACTAATCTAGAAATTAGTCACTACTTTGCAAAAGAGGAAATATAAACTAAATATTGTGGTTATTATGATAGATTTTAAGGCTACTTTTAGCTTATCTTTAGATGTGAAATTGAAAAAGTTGAACAAAATCAAACCATGAAAGAGATCAAACCACAACATCGGTACCCCTTAGGGGGGAAATAAAAGTGGGGACTATGTGGCCCAATTATTTTATTACTTCAGTTACAATTATTTTCTTTCTTTTTGGGAGGCTTGTGATCCTTTATAAGAGAGGATCTACAAATTTTACAAGTTTTCTTGGAAAGGTTTATTTCTTGAGGGGAAAAGTGCTCCTGGGGATCTTGAATGCTCTAACACCACCAAAAATTGGCAGAATATCCCCTTGGCTGTCCAATAATCTGAAAAAAAAAAACATCCAACAAATGATCCCAAAAGATGCCCAAAACGACTTTGGACAAGCTTATGGGATGAATCAAAACTTATAGAAAAAGACTAATAAAACATAAATGAAACTAGCAACCTAGAATGCTAAAGTTTAAATTCTTCTTAGGAGTTTTAAGGACTGTTTTGGACAACAAAGAAAAAATCACTATGAATTTTCCAAATATGAAAATGAAAATGCTTTAAAAGATAACTACCTTTAAGCCTCTAAAAATTTGGAGATAAAACTTTCTAAAAGGAGACTTTTAGATGCTAGATCTATGTAAAATAATAAAACTTTAAATACAAATTGATCTAGCATGCATGCATGAGTGAGATCTACTTTGATATAGCTCTAGAAATTGAACTCTACTTACATGAAATGAGAAAGTAACCAAGAGAATATGGCATTTTATGAAGGTTGAGAGAGAGAGAGAGAGAGAGAGAGAGAGAGAGAGAGAGAGAGAGAGTATTTCTTTAAGACTGGAATCTTGGGCTATGGGGTCCTTTGGTAAATGAAAGAGGGATTTGTTCTTTAAGATATTGAAAATAATGAAAGATGGATCTTCAATCCAACACCTCTCCCATCTTGGGAAACTTGTTCAATCTTTGTAAACACTTTGTTAGATAAGGTACTTCCTACAAAAGAGACTCAAAGAAACACATTAGTTCATCAAAAAAACATGCAACTTAGAAATCTCTAAATGTAAGAAGATAATAAGATCTAAACAACAAAATAGTTAAGTAGATCCTACCCAAATGTGTGTCAACACACCTTCCAAGGCCTTATATGAAGTAGATATACAAAATTTGAACAAAATACAAGGTTAGCCCATATTTAAGCACAACTATCCAAGCATCCACACATTGATACAAGCACCATAGACCTCTGAAGTCTTTTATTCAATATTGAAAGAGTATTAAAACAACATTACAATATCCAAGTTCTTTCCCCAAGCTCCAACTAACTCTTAAGAGGAGGGGTCAACTTATTTTTATAGCCAAGAGGGTGTGAATCCCGAGGCAAAGTCGCATGACAAGTGTAGGAGGGTGCATCTCCTTAGTGAGGACGAGTGGAAATGGGAGAGTGTGAAGGTTTGACACCTCTCCAAGTCAGGGAGTGATTCGCCTCACTTGGGAGAGGTGTCCCCATGGAAAAATCTCCAAGTGTGATGAGGTAGGTGGAGAGGGTGAGTCATCCCTCTTGGGATTGACGCCCCTCCTCCTTAATGTGCCACATGTGCTAGAGAGGGAGAGTCCCTATCTTGGGATCTCCTCCCATGCCACTTCACTCTCTTAAATCACCTTAAACTCAAGAGAGATTGTCACATCTTCCTGGAACTCAAGACATGAGGAAAACATGTCCAAAACATGTTTCCTAAATGATAGGCTTGCTGATTTTTATTGATTTTTTGCATGTTATTTGTCTTTTTGTGAGAGAAATTGATTTTGAGTGATTAAAATCACTTATTTTAACTCACAAAGTGGATACTTAAGTAAAATGGGTATTCTAAGTCCAAAAAATAATACCCCCAAGGCATATAATGCCTCCTAGTACCACTTTTTTAACTTATGACCAAATTACAATAAAAAAATCGAGTTTTATGGGAAATTTTTTATTGAATCAAAACATTAAAAAATCCTAAGGGGTAATTAGCTGAATTTCCATATGACTAAAAAATGATGACTTAACATGGTAATATAAACATTTAGACACTAGACTTATATTTTCCAAGCTAAGTCATAACCATCAGTACACATTCCATCTTTGGAGGTAGTGAGTGAAAAAACTTAGAAATTATAACTTGCCTAAAATGAATTTAAGGCAAGAAATAATTAACAAGTGAAAAAAAAACATTCTAGAATATGTACTCATGATCAAGTCTTAGGAGGCCAATCCTTTTACAAAATAATCATGCTAATATCATCTTTTTACAATGCCCCACATGGGATGGAGATGTGAAAAAAGGTGGTCAATTTGACTGCATGGACTTCTGAACTCTGAATTTTGAGCAATTGTTTGCTCAATCTTTGGTAGCTCAATTGCAAGTCCATCCTAGTGCAACTTGGTGGATAACACTCATCCAGACAACTAAATGCCTTATTATAACAATCTAAGGCAACACGATGTTTTTATAGCCAATATATACCAATCAAACAATCATAAGACCCAAGTGGTACGATGTTCAAATCTTCCTGAGTGTTAATTCAATTCATGTTTATAAGGAATTATTTAACAAGCTCGTTAATTATTCTTTTGGTTCTAGTAGCTAGCTGAACTAACCAAGACTTTTCATGCTTACATTTCTTCCATTTAAATCTTTCAACTAGATTTGGATCTATGTAGTTATGACTAGCTCCAGAATCAATCAAAATAGTTATGGGCTAATTATCAATTTTACCTTCCATTTCAATCATGTGGGATTGAGAGTTTGTGTGTCTATTGTCCAAGGCTACATAGATCCTTGGCATGCTTCTTCCCACGTCCTCTATTGTATCCTCTTGCTTGATGCTATGCATAGTCTTTATTTTATCTCCTCGGTGAGGACAATCTTTATACATTTGATCTCCTTCACATCCCCAACACTTTATGGGCTATTTTCTTGGCCTATTTCCCAAGAAATATATCATTTTTTGATCTCCTTGAGATGGTTGCTCTTGTTGATGTGCTTGAGAAATATTCCTTATGAAAAGTGGTTTGAATTATTTCTTCATTTGATCCATTTTTCCTTTCTTTTTATCATCTAAGGTCTTTTGGAAAGTTGTTCTTCCTCTATTCTACTCATACAAATATTTAGTTTTTCTTATGGCTTCTTCTAAATTCTTGGGTTCATCAAACTAAATTTTATCCTTGTAGAAGGATGGAAGTCCACTTAGGAACCTTTGAATTTTTACCTTCTCATCTCTGATGAAACTCACATGCCTGAGGAGTTCCAAGAAATTTCTCTCACATTCATCCATGGTTATGTTCCCAAGTTTGAGTTCAAATAACTCTTTCCTCTTCTTGTCATAATATTGCTCTGACAAGTAATGATGCTAGAAATATTTCTTCAATTGTTTCCAAGAAATATTCTTCTCATCAAGGTGTTTAACCTGCTTCAATCGATCCCACCACATAGATTTCTTTCCTTGAAGGTGGTAGGTTGCAATTTTGGCTTTTGCATTTGATGAGTAATTGTGTAACTGGACATATTTCCTCATTCCCAGCAACTATGCATCTGCATCTTCTCCTTTCTTATTCTCTCCATCAAATGATGGTGGCTTGATTTTCCTCGGCTCCTATTGCAAGTTATTTGATCCATGTCTCCTTCTCTGATGTCTAACAGGAGACAAACTTAGGTTGTTTACCAACCTTGAACGTGCATATGTTCTTCTAGTCGAGTTCCCTAGGGAATGATGATGTTTATACCTGCTAATACTCCTTGATTTTCTAGACCTCCATGATCATCTCTCCTATCATGAGATCTATATGTTTCTACTTTTCAAGCACTAGCTTCTTTTTTTGTGCTGAAATATTTGTTGAATTTCTTCTGCAACATATTCAAGCTTTTTAGTATCTCCTCTTGAGCTTTCATGATCTTTTTATTATTGGCCCTATATCTCTACACTTTTCTTTGTAGGATTCTCATAGGTACAGGATCTTGCATGTTTCTTCTTCAATTAGACTATGTCTTAGCATTTCCCATGTTGACATGCATACCTTTGATCTCTTATTCATGGTTGTAAGACCCTTGCGCATCATCCATATATCTAGTTATAATATAGGAACTTAAATTTTGCTTTTATGTACCTCTAAGTTTGCAATAATGTACATGCAATCATTGTTGTTAGAATTAAGCATATTGCAAAATATTTATTAATTAGATTATAGGTTATCCTTTATATTAATTTATGAAAAACACAATGCACCAAGTCAAAATATGATTCTTTAAACACATTATTCTCTGAAACATCTCTCCAACGGTTGTACTCGTGCCTCATTCTAATTTCTAAGCAAAAAGTTACAACATTCACAAGTTGTAATTTTCCACTCACTTACTATTACATAAATATATTTATTACTTCCTAAGAAATTTTAGTACCCAATTCAAAATTATGTGTATAGATGTCTCATCCTCCTCAATACCTTTCCAACGACTAATAATTTTCTCAAATATAAGCTTTGAGTTGAAAGTTATGGTCTGAAGCATTTTTTTACTGTTTTTCCCCTTTTATCCATGTTTTCTACAAGTATCTTATTTCTCTTCCTGCACATTTTCACATACCCAGATCTCAAATCTGGCTCCATTGTTGTCTTCCATGGTTCATAAGATTTCCATAGACTACTCTTGTGCCTCAAACGTACTTCTGAGAAAGGAGTTATTCCCTCTGGAAGTAAACGGGTGTCGAAATTTGACCTTAACTGTTTCAGCTATAAATTTCTCATACAAGCTTTGTTTTTCACCTGGAGTAGCTTGTTGGATAAATATCTCTGATTTATTTTATTTAATATGCAGAGACAAAGTTACCTTGGTACATTATGTTCTCATGGTTTTTTATTGCCTAAAAATGTCATTTAAACCCTCAAAATCACTCTCCAAGTTAATGACCTTCGAAAATCACAAAATTTCATATAAAATTGATTGTTTTTACTGTTATAACAACCCTTCAATATTCATCGTTGATCTAGGATCGGAATAAATATGGATCGTTGATCATCTCTCCATCGACGTTAGATGATCAAACATTTCTTTTTGTAAAACAAATTTTCCATTGATCTCCCTAACGCCTAATTATCGACCATTGGCCATCGATTGTTTCTCTTCAAAAACCAAATGTTTCCCACGAATCTCATTGATCCCTGACCATCGGTTGTTGACCATCAACAAATTATTTTGACGACCAACTTAGTTACAATTTCGTCGAACCTCAACCATCGGTCGTCGACCATCTCGTGTCCGATGTGGAAATTTGCTTATGTGGCATGGCATGTAGATGTTAACGTGGCATGACATGTAGATCTAATATGGCACTATGGATGATGTGGCATGACACATGGATGCCAAACGTTGTCATAATTTGACCCAAGAAATAATTCACATTTTTGTTATTGTTTTAAAATGGCCCAGTTTTGGATAATAAAGGACCTTTGACTCCTATATGGAGCTGGCAGAAATGTAATTCAAACAATTCATTTTCGGGTATTTTTCTAGCATTATTTCTAGTCAATTTGAAATTCAAGGAAACAACCCAAAAAATGATGTGGGAATTTGTCCTCCCAAACAATGATAACATTGTCTAAAATGTATCAACCATGGATACATATTGTATATTCTACCATGGTAATCTTTGACAAAATATACTTGAGATGAAGAGATAAGACTTTTATCAAAAGCATGTAGGAAGCGTTGAATAACATAATTGGCATGTAGTTTGTAATCTACTCAAGCTCACCCCACCTTGGGAATAAACTCGAAGAAATATTGGTTAATTCCCACACCAAAGATTGTTTCCTAAGGAATGTTTTCTATCCTGGAGTAATCTAGGCCTTAATAAAATCCATGTGGCTTTGTGAAAATAACATGGAAAACCATCAAACCTAGGCACTTTATCATCATACATCTCATGCAAGGTCATAATCAAGTCATCCCCAGATAAGCCATGATCACATGCATTCTTTTGTTCCTATGTCATATTAACTTGGACAACATTGAGTAAATGTTGCATGGCCACCTCTCTTTCCCTTGGAAGGCCTAAGGTTGAAAAGTCATCAAATAATGAGCTAGAAATTCACATTCAATCATTTTCCTAGCCATTCAAATTCTTGAGAACAACTATGTTTTCACTAGCTTCATCAATTTCCAAGACCTTAATGAAGGCCTTAATGGGCCTATCTCTCAAATTGAGCCTGTTAGCACTGCAAGTCACACTTTGACTGTTAAAGTGTAAGCCCACCACCCATCAGAATGTAAAAGATAATTTTGGTTTTGAATAGGTGGATCAACAAGATGGATAAATAAAGAGAAAGGGTTGCAAAATGTAGATCAATAGGCTACACCAATGGGCAATGGATTCACAAACATCCCTACACCAATGGGCAATGGAGTCACAAACATCCTACTCATCGAAGGCACAAAAGCTGCTCAACAGAAAACAAGATTATATGTTGATAGGTGGAAGAATGAAGAAGGAAAACATAAGATAAAATGTTCACTAAACAAAGATCCTCTCAATTTAATGAATCAACAGATACTTGAATATAAACAATGATTGATGGGAAAAATACAACAGATCCTTTGTTACTTAGGGATCCATAAATCATTGACAGCCTTTGATCCTCAAATCTGCAATATATTCAAATAAGAAGAAATATAAAAGAAGATTTACAATCTGAAATCACATCTCTCATGAGTCTCCAATAGCAGTAATTCTTACAATCAAAAAATACCCATAGGCTTACAAATGAACACACATAGGAAAACTGCCTACTCCTACTCTCTCTAGCCTCTCTTGGCTCATCCATCCTCCTTCTCCAAGAGATATTTACTTCTTTAAATAGACAATAGCATCCAAATGAAATAAGGAGATTGAATCCCATCTCCTCCATTGGATTCTAATCCTTGGAGATAGGTGGCAACAATCAAAGAGACAAAAATCCAACAAACTGCTATTTTTCAGGAATTTGTTGGAAGTCATTAATGAAATGTCTCCACCTCATTGCATGAGGCCTTTGCTGGAGATAAATATTAGATGGAGGTGTCCCTTGACATCTAATTTATCCTTTAGAGGTCATTCGAACTCTCCTTGACATGTGAAAACCTCCCAACAAGGTGAATATCAAAACCGTGACCGCTACAGCAAATTAGTACGCAGCATCATTGTGCAGAGTAAGAAGCGCCTACTTATATATCAATATCTCTCAAACCAAAACATATTTTGAAAAACTGAGAGAGGTTTTTGTTATTTTGAATGTTGTAAAAAAAAACCTCCTCCAGTTTTCAAAAATACATCCTCAACTTCTCATAAACAAAGTTTTAAATTAGTGACTCAAAACTGGTAGAATAACTCTGCACAATTTAGCCTCTGCCAGAATATTATGCAGTGCCTGTAGGTAGCATCCGACTGTGTTTCTGCATGAAATTCGGTAGCATAAATTCGTGGGTGCTTTGATTCTTGAACTTGGATATTGGGAATAACTCAATATAATTTCAATTTTCCCCAAAACAAATAAAAATCCCATAACAATTGTATTCATTTGCCAAATGGAATAATGAAATGCAGATTTTGTTCTCTATGAAATATTAGGTAGCACCACTTATGCAACGTTGAGGCATAAACCAATCTTGTGCTAACATAGGCTCCATGGGGGATAGAGTCCTCCCTGTGAGGCTCTAAGAACTCTTGTAGTTTCAATGCCTTATCCTTTGGGCTTGTGGAGTCATGCTTTCAACCTTTAACCTCTGCAATCTGCTTTGATCTGTGACCTTCAGCTGAAACTAAATGAAAATGAAAACTAAAACTGAAAAAATGATGAAAACGATGCTTGTCCATCAAACTTATTGCACACACCTACTCTAATTATTGGGAAACTGAAGCGTTCAAGTTACATGAAACAACCAATGAAGCCATTTCATCATTTTTTCAATTGTTTGAAGTTTTGAAATGTGCTTCCTTAAGCACCAGAGATAATTCTTACTTGAAGGCACGCCAAAGAAACATTTGGCAATACACTTTCCATTGAAGAAATCAATGAGCCTAGGCCCACTTTCTGCTTGCAGTTAGGCTGCAAATGGATCCTGAAAAACATCATCAATACTTGCCCCTGCAACATTGCTTTGTGTAAAAAGGAAAAGTATTACATTAGGTCCTTCCTCCACTGTTCTTGGTTGTTGTATGGCTTGTTGATTCTCTGATTCATCCTCAATGCATATGGCCTTGGTCCACTCCTGGTCATGAGGTGTATTAGGAAAAAGTCTTAGTGATGCTTGTCTTTCTTTAATTTCAACATTTCTCATCTGATCACATGGCATTTGATCTTGGTTACTTGATGAAACGAAGCTTGTGTCTTCAAGAGGAATAAGGGGGTTGATAGGGTAGTTCATCACAATTATAAGTGCTTGGGAAACTAAATTCATCTATCTTATCTTCTAATTGTGAGGGATATTCATCATAGCTTGGATTATGGTCCCAATTTCTCAGTTTTTCACCCTCTAAAATTAGATTATCATCTGTTTCTTCTTTTTCAGCAACAAAAATATGACATGATGGTTGAAACAAGCTATTGTTTCTTTGATGGGAAGGGTACTTTTCTGATATAAGGTCTTCAACAGATTGTTCATGGAAATCATCTTCATAATCATCATACAAAGGTGAATCAATGACCATTTGACTATTAATGACTGAGGGGATTAGTACAATAGCTGGGACAACTAGTTGCTCAGGGAAAACATCCTCATAGTCATCAAAACTTGGCAAATCATGGCACATTGGTTCATTAACAATAGGAGGGATTGATAAGCTATGAATTTGGTCATGACAAGATGCAACACTATTCTCATGATAAAATAAATCTGAATCAAGATGGATAAAGAAAGAGAAAGGGATACAAACTGTAGATCAGTAGGCTACACCAATGGGCAATGGAGTCACAAACATCCCTACACCAATGGGCAATGGAGTCACAAACATCCCTACACCAATGGGCAATGGAGTCACAAACATCCTACTCATCGAAGGCACAAATGCTACTCAATAGAAAACAAGATTATATGTTGATATGTGGAAGAATGAAGAAGGAAAACATAAGATAGAATGTTCACTAAACAAATATCCTCTCAATTTAATGAATCAATAGATACTTGAATATAAACAATGATTGATGGGAAAAATACAATAGATCCTCTATTGCTTAGGGATCCATAAATCATTGACAGCCTTTGATCCTCAAATCTGCAATATATTCAAATAAGAAGAAATATAAAAGAAGAGTTACAATTTGAAATCACAGCTCTCATGAGTCTCCAATAGCAGTAATGCTTACAATCAAAAAATGCCCACAGGCTTACAACTGAACACACATAGGAAAACTGCCTACTCCTACTCTCTCTAGCCTCTCTTGGCTCATCCATCCTCCTTATCCAAGAGATCTTTCCTTATTTAAATAGACAATAGCATCCAAATGAGCTAAGGAGGTCGAATCCCATCTCCTCCATTGGATTCTAAGCCTTGGAGATAGGTGGCAACAATCAAAGAGACAAAAATCCAACAAACTGCTAATTTTTCAGGAATTTGTTGGAAGTCATTAATGAAATGTCTCCACCTCATTGCATGAGGCCTTTGTTGGCGATAAATATTAGGTGGAGGTGTCCCTTGACATCTAATTGATCCTTGAGAGGTAATTCAAACTCTCCTTGACATGTGTTCCAACAAGGCGAATATCAAAATCGTGACCGCTACAGGAAATTAGTATGCAGTGTCATTGTGCAAAGTACACAGTGCCTACTTCTATATCCAATATCTCTCAAACCAAAACATATTTTAAAAAACTAAGAGAGGTTTTTTTTATTTGGAATTTCATGAACAAAAGCCTCCTCCGGTTTTCAAAAATACATCCTCAACTGCTCATAACCCAAGTTTTAAAATAGTGACTCAAAACTGGCAGAATAACTCTACACAATTTAGCCTCTGCCAGAATATTACACAGCGCCTGTAGGTAGCGCCCGACTGTGTTTCTGCATGCAATTCGGTAGCATAAATCATTGGGTGCTTTGATGCTTGAAATTGGATATTGGGAATAACTCAATATAATTTCAATTTTCCACAAAACAAATAAAAATCCCATAACAATTGTATTCATTTGCCAAAATGAATAATGAAATGCAGATTTTGTTCTCTGTGAAATATTAGGTAGCACCTGTAGGTAGCGCCACTTATGCAACGCTGAGGCATAAACCAATCTTGTGCTAACAGAGCCAATGCATATAATCTTGAAATTGAGCATTTCTATCCTTCTAGATTTCGTCCAAACTCAATGTTGAGGTAAATTTTCCCCTACAGACAGGTGAAACCCCCCTTGGATCAAGACCCCTTCTGATCCAATACAGAGAGAAACAAATGGTTACTAATTCCCCCCTAGATCTAGTCTCTATGTCAACAATAAGAATGAGAAGAGAAGGATAGATAACTCACCTCTTTTACGACGATTGTTCTGATTGCTCCAGCCCTTGATATTGATGTCCAAGCTCCAAGAGAAGTCTTGCAAAGAACACAACAATACCTTCCTCTTCTACACTATATTGTCAAGTAGAAAAAATATGTCTATGATCAATTAGACAACAATATACATGTATATAGTGAACACATAGGCATGAAGGGAATAGGTCAAGTTATATATTAATGGAAAGCAATCAAGAGTGAAGCACTTACATTCTTGATCTCAATGTTGCAGCAGCTCCTCCAAGCTCTCCTTTCCATCCCCTTGAATGTCACAAAATCATAGGTATGCTGCTCTAATTTCTCCCTCCTTTCACTCAAGTATGGCCTCCATTATATAGGCATTAAAGCATCACAACCATAGGATAGTCTTGATGAGAGGATGTGGTCAAGTGAGGATTTGGATGAAATAACAAGATTTTCTTTCCTTGAATAGAGTTAAGTTCAAACCAATCCCTTAACCAACTGATATCTCTCGAAAAAAACCTCACAAATCAAAGCATGATGGTTGCAACTACTTCATCACCCCCCCATAAGTGTTACAAGGTCACATTCTTCGAATACATACATGTCGCGTCCCACCATTCTCCCTCAAAAAACATGAGATCTTTGTCTCCTCTGAAATCCATCCTGACATGTCGGAAGTCCTCGATCATGGGAATATGATATTCCCACCATGCAAAGAATCTAGCATCAAATGCAAAATTCTGGGGACCACCCCCTAACCGGTACATGAGACTAGTTCAACGCTCCATCAGTGGCTCAATTGAAGAAGCTCGGGCATCTCTATTTGTGGGTGAATTAAAGGCACCCTCTCTAAGAAGAATGACACCAGAAGGGATCCATATCCAAACTATTTTTATCTCCCTGTCTTACACTTGGTGATTTGATCTTTCAAATTCACCAATAATCCCCCACACCAAATAAACACTCTTGGCTCAAAGCATTCAATGGCGTACGCCATCTGAGATTTTGAAGCAAGATGTGGCCCTGTGTTTCCTAATAACTTTGTGATAGTAAAGAGGATCATGCGTAAAGGGTGATCTATGATGTCCTTGATGGGAATCTTCCCACTACTCTTTTAAGTACCTTCCCTACAGTATTTAGAAATGTATTCATCATTCGACATCTTAGTGCCCCGATGACCGGTCAAACTAATAGGTTCCCCTCGCTTGGAGAGCCCTGTTAAGAAGTAAATGTCCTCCATCTCTATTTCAAGAGTATGAGGACCTACATGAAAAAGTTGGTCATTTGTGTTATAACTCTATATTTCATAGTATCACATGGTGATTGAAATTTCTTTCTGCACTCATTTTATGTTGGAAATAATATTTCATTCTGCAAATGATTTCCAAAAATAAAAAGGAAATAAAACATATGCAGGGTTTACATTTCAAAATACACCCTAAGTTGATCAAATTTGGTTAATTTAGAATAGGTAAATAAAATTATAGTGTAAAGTGGAAAAATGTAAGCTTGGCGCATAATTTTATCCTAAGTTTGGAAGTGGACAATACTTTTTGTCTTGTAGTGACTAAATCCTGCACAAGTCTCCATTGGCGGCATCCACCTCTTTCCAGATCGACGGTCCACAACACATTTCAGAACCCCCGACCTTTCTACCTTTAACGGTGGGGAGGGGGGGGGTCTGAAAAGTGGTTTTCCCCATTGTCGATCCCACC
>JZKD02S1790160.1:586123-603065 GCA_000966675.3 Picea glauca | reverse complement strand
TTCTCTTGAAGGAAGGTGTTACAACTAGGGTTTGCATGGTTATTTCTTGGTGAATTGTAAGTATTTTTCTGCAAAACTTCTTGAATGAATGGTTGTAGTTTAATTTCTTCCATGTATTTATGATTTTGCTGAATCAAAACCCTAGGTGACAAGCACACAAGAAGGTCCGTGTCTCATTTCCCATGATAGAGAAACTTCCAACCATTGAAGAAGGAAGAAAGAGCCTAGCCGTTGTTACACTCCTATTTCTTCTTCCTCTTTTCTAGTTGTACCAATTGAAAGCCAAGAAGAGTGAGACGTCCCTGGCCTAAGTCTACTACACTAAGGCCTTACTCTTTCTAGGGTTTGCTGAAAGGCCTTGCTGTAGCAACACCTCACCTCATCAAACCCTCTTATTTTGGTTATATTTTTATTCTTGAGCTAGTCGTTTTGTCGGGAAGGAGGAGAGAGAATGAGGCCTTGCTTTAGCAACACTGGAGTGAGCCTCTCGCCCCTAGGGTTTTGATTTTGAGGCCTTGCCTTTGCAACACCTCAAAACTCTTCCCTCTAGTCCTTGAAATCGTTCGTCCTTCAACCTTTGCGTCCTTCACTTATGACTCCATTAAACCCTAAGGCATTGATCTGAAATTCCTCTAACGTTGAATTGAAGTTGATCAAACAAATCTCTAAATTCTTTGAATTTCAAACCTTAATCTACTAACCCTAAGTTGTTGACATCATCATTGGATATTTCATCTTTATTGCAGCAACGTTTTACTTTATGAGCAATTGAATGGTGGTTTAAATCATTTGTTAAATGAAGTGTTGATTGGTTACATTGAATGCCACATCATTCCAATATTTATTGGTGAAGTGTTACATTTTTCATTTGCTATTGATAAACATTGACTTCGTCAACATTTATTGCTAATTGCTTATATATATATATATATATCAGATAGTCTTATGAAGTACTAACCCATTGAAATACAGCTTGCATATATCTATTTGTTGTTGTCTTGTTCCAAGAAGGTGTTCTTCATTGAGGATTTACTTTATTATTATTGGTTGTTTAGCCGGGACTTTATGTTTGGGTGGTGACTTGTGAAGGGGGAAAACCTTATCTTGGTATTATTAACCTTTTGCCTCTTCAAAACCACAGGTCATCAGGGACATCTCCCCTGGGCCTAACCTCCCTAAATAGAAAGAACCTCCCCATCGTGGTGACATTGGATGGGATAGGTTCCTGTTACGCCGGTTTGGCCTTCAATCTTATAGCCCTTTTCCTAGCTACAAATTGTGTGATAACACTCCCATCAACTTCAAATTGGGAGAAATACGATCTCAAAGTAATGTTTAGGGTTTAAGATAGCAAGTGGAATATAAGAACAGGCGGTTCGACCAGAGAGTTTGGCAGATGAATGGAATAGACAACTCATTCCATAGGCTCCCTATCATAATTTACCACAGGAACAATAACATGCAATATTTCTCTCGGTTTTATGGGTCTCCAACAACAGATTGCAACTGCTAAAAGAAAAACAATTGAAGCCAACCCCTTTTAACAACACAGCATAACAAGCAACCAAATATAAACCCATGCCCAACCCAAAAGCACAAATAATGCTTTCATCAAATTATGGATAGCATTGTCTTCATATTGTATAACGCTTACTAGAAAATGGTGACTGTGAGGTCATATCAAGCAAGCCAACAACTGAGGGTTTTTCCAAGACAAGGCACGGAATTCTCCAACCTTCCACCATAGTTCACATAAAAAAAACCACAAATTTGAACATGGTGTGGGCATACTTAGTCACAGAGACCAGTAATGTCAATATATAGGTGGGGTATTCGCAAAGCCGAGAGTTTAGGCAGACTGTGATAACCAAATTCAACAGAGGGGATAAACTCGAAAAAAAAACTATGGGAAAGATGGATTCACTACAACTTTTAATTAACAATTCCCTACGAATGATTACACACAACAAAGACCATGTGACCAACCTTTAAGATCCAACATTCCTAGAACAACCACCACATAAAACCAAATATGCAACCATAACCCACAGTTCCAAAACATCATAACATCTTGAGAATCACACAGACCATGAGCAACCAGAGCGAACATTTGATTCAAAGGAAGAGAAAATATCATGGATGGAAGAGTTAGAAAACCCATACCTGTAAAGGTATGCGCAAGGAGGAAAACCAAGACTATATACTTCCTCCATGACTGGGCAAGGTGGAGCAACAACAACTACCAGAGCCAAAAAATGCAAGAATGACTAGGGTGACGGGCTTGAGGGGAGTTTGAGTGACGTGCATTTACTGCACATCGCTTCTCCACTTAGATATTCATTCAATTTTTAGTATGATCCAAGACAAATAACCAACTCACCATAACACTACATTCAAACCATTAATCAACCCAAAAAAAAATAAAAAAATTGCCATGTTACTTTTGCAAAGTGCACCACCCCTTGCCAATATCAAATTCCTTCAAAAGACAATGTGCTAGGAACACAACTCGCTGTGAAAACCATGTTGGCAGGGCTTACAGTTTGCACAGGGAAGTTTGCACAGTAGGGCAATTTGCACAGGACTTGGTTTTTTTCATTGATGTCAAACTTTAAAATGCCAAAGGGGGAGTTTGTTGGTCAGTTTGCACAGGCACCGTGGATTAGTTTGCATAGGCACGATGGTTCCTAATTTGGAGATCAGCATGCCTCTTGACATATCGAAATGCGAAACTGTGAAGAACCCAGGAGGTGAGCCTTTGGTTATAACTTGAGGTCACATTTGAAATGAGCCTTGGAAGAGGAGTCAGCACCCTTAGCTTGAATTTCGGACATCGGAGATTGACCAACACATGACACACCATCCTAAGTAACGTCACTATGATACGTCACTCCGGGAATTTCTATTTCGGGATTTTTGCATGGTAAGCAAAAAATCCAACATCACGAAGTCTCGAATGCCGAAATACCGAAAGGGACACACATCGGATAATTTCGGGGATCGCGACTTGGAGTGTCGAAACATTTCATCACAGAAATGCCAAAATGTCGAAATGCCGAAATGCGAAAATGTCGAAATGTCGAAAGGGACTATTGTGAGTCTCAAAAACCTGAAAGGAAAAACATTGAAATCCCGTCAGCCGTTAGATTAAGAAAAGAAGGGATCAAGTTATGAAGTTTTGTGGACCATTGATCAAGATCCATTTTGGGGATCGCAACTTGGAGTGTCGAGACACTTCATCACAAGAATGTCGAAATGCCGAAATGCGAAACACCGAAATGCCGAAATGCGAAACACATTTTAGTTAAGCCCATGGTCATAGCCAATGGGGATATGGTTTAAGCACAAGTGTCTTGCCGAAGCGCTCGAGGGTTATTCTTTGCTGAGACAAAACAAATGTATGATCATCGAACGGTGTTGGTTAAATATTTAAACTGATCGTGTGGCTATTGTTCTTCTTGAGGCCTTGACCAATAATGATCACTGTAAGGTAGTTATTCAGTTATTGTAACTGAATCTTCGAAGCCTGAGGGTTCGAGTGTACGCTCTGAATGTACAGGGGAGAAATAAGTGAAATTTGGTGAGATGAATGTTGGTGCATATGGAATTAATGGTACAGCCATAGCTCTAAGGTAAAATTTATTTCTGTAAATGAATATAAAACTGAAATAAAATCATACAAGGACAGTGAGAAGAAATGATGAAGATATAGCAGAAATCAAGGGGAGAAGAATGGATTTTGATATGATTATATAAACAGAGAGGACTTGAATGATGAATCCTTTTTCCAGAGAAGATAAAGAGTTGGTTTGCAGGTTCTTAGTGACAGAGAAGGATTCCAGGGTGGTAGGGAGGAGCAAGGGGAGACTGTAAAAGTCTCATGTACAAGTTGGTGCTTGTACATATGGGAGTTGTAGCTTCCATTCAGTAGGTGCTAAAGAAACAGAGGTAGCAACCTCATCTGGGTTGTAGCTCAGATAAAATAAGAATGTAAAGAGGAGTTGGAGCTTACCTTTCATTCATAGAAAGAAGAGGTTTTTCCCTTTTGGGTTTCCTCATGAAAAATCACTGTTTCATTTATGTGATTGTATATTTATTGGTTAAATGTATTACTGCAAGTTAAATGTTAAAGGCATGATTTATTGATTAATAAGTAATCTTCTTATAAAATGAAAGAAATTTTATACAAATGATTCACCCCCCCCCCTCTCAGTTGACTTATCCTGTTCAACAAACCAAACAATACACATAACCATAGTAGAAAGGGTCATGATCACCCAACCTTCTCCATGAACAATACACAACCTTAAAACTTTGAGTATAATTATTTCATTCAAAAGGGAAACATTATCATATTTTATGAGAGATCATCCAAAACACTCAGCTCCATGTTTTAATCATCCAACCACCACATATTACCATAACATTTTAAACCGTGATCTGAAGCAAATGAATTGTATAAAATCATGTTGCTACCATCACATAGACAGAAAAAATATAAGCATTGCTTATCCATCCATATTTCCATGGGTAAAACAAGGGGGTCCCACCTATTAGTATATTATTAATATAGATAAATAATAAAGCTTGGCAATCCTTTGCGAGCATAGTATTCATCGTTGTGTTTTTAAGCGTAAAAAACACTCAATACAAAGACATATATAATGACTAACTTACCATGGGATGATATGCATACCCCCCCTCACAATGCCCATACCTCAAACAATGTATTTTCATTGTTTTGATTACAAGTCTTCTTCTATTAAATCCCCTACATTTATTGCAAGGGCAATAAATTTTCCCATCACCCTATGCCTCTAATACCACCCTTAACCTAGAAAGCATCCTTTCACTCTCTTCAGGTGCAATCCTTGGCATTGATATTTCCTATGTTTACAACAAAATCTACTGAAGCAATATAAGTACAATATATGAATATATTTGTATGGTACAAATGTCATTGAGTATTGACCTCATATGTACTAGAGAATTAAGTCATTGTCGCCATATATTTATTAAAGATTTATAACAATAGTCAACAATTAATCAATAAATCAAAACCATACATTTTTACCACATAATATCCAAAGCTTCACTATAAGAAAGTACTAAAATCAAACAATAAAATAGAACTAGACCAAGACAAATTGTATAGTAATTAAATTGATTTGAGTAGACATGTTCATACATATTTCCTAGGAAACAATTTGTGTCCCCAAATAAAAGAGGGTCTAAGGGTTAGGGATCCAATGTGGGTATTTAAAAGGAGACAAAAAAATATTATAATTTTCTACTCTTCAAAGTACAAAATTCATGCTATGTAGATCAAGAATTGGATCTAAGGAAAGTAGTGTATAGAAAAAAGACTAATAATTCATACAATGAACAATGAGTACAATTTTCTTTTATAACCATTGCACCTACAAAAAAATAGTCGAAATCACTCATCGTTGTCAGTTTTTCGACTAACTTTGACTACGTCAAAGTTGACCAAGTCAATGACCATTAAACAATCTTCAAATGGGTAGTTGGAATTATCCATCTGTGTCGATAGATCGACTAACTATCATCACAAGATCAACAGATGTAAACGTTCGTCGCAAGTACAAATGATTAAAATTTCAATAATTATGTCCTAATTTGCGACGGTATGATTATTTTTTTCCTTATCATCGGAAGGTTTTCTCTAATATTCACCCCATATGTAGTAGCACATGTACACAAGTCAAATGCACCATAAAAAGTAAGTCATATCAATATACAAGTCGTTAAATAGATGACATTAAGTATCCTTTTCAAACTTCACACTAGCTCATAAACTTATACAATTTTTCAAGTTTAGGTATGGGAGTATCATCATTAACCCCTATTAGGTATGACAATACCCGGGAAAAGGAGTATTTCCCAAGAAACCCATCAAGGAATATGTGTAATGACATATGGTATGGTTTGGGGTTTATTTCATGGGTGGTGGCATAGTCATGTAAGGTTATGTATGATATTCATCCCATGAGCGTCGTGGTATGAGGGAGCACTTAGACAATGAGTTTCCCTTTCCTCGGAATTGTGTCTTTCTAAACCCCTATTTTCCTTTTAATTTATTCATTCCACACTTTTTGGCTTTTGAATTTCTTTTTTTAAGTTATTTTTAGGTATGCATTCATTGCATAAGACTTGGGGTGATGACCTCTTAGCAAGGGGGAAAATATCATGCTTCTTTATTCTTTCTTAGTTCTTGACTTTGTTTTTCTTTTTTTCTTTTTTTTCTTTCTTCTTTGTTTTTATTTTCATTTTGAGTTTAGAGTTTTCACTTTTTATATATTTTTTCATATCAAGATGCAACAATCTCGGGCATTCTAGCTCCTTCTTATCATGGGATTATGAAGCATGAACCTTTATGGGTGACATATGACAATCAAACAAAAATAAAGGTTAACAAAAATGGGGAAAATGGAGCATGTTACGTATGGGTTGGGGTATGAACATGTTACCCTTATCAAGGCCCCCCAGTAGTACCACTTTTCCCAAGAGTGACAACACTTGACTAGGATATGATGAAGACCACCAAGGTGAAACAAGGAAAACTATATAAATTCAAAGCATCATGATCCATTGTCCAATTCAACCCATGGTCACTATTTTCATGTCAAATACGTTGAGCTTTAACACTTAATGTGAATCATTAAAACAAGGTACCTCATGTGTGTCATGCACCATATCATCTGATATGAGAAAGATAAGCATGAAGCGGGAAGCATCTATGGGCGACTGTCTGTGGAGAATATTGAATGTCATCATCGAAACTATTGTCTGTGATGTGGATCATGGGAGAAAAAATATCCTTTAGTTACCCCTATATGTGAGGGGGTAAAATTTGTTGATTAATTGGGTTGGTTTTCATTGATGTCAACCCTTGAAGAAAGTCCGGTAGCGAATTCTGGTAGCACAAAGGTTTGGGTAATGGGCCCAAGTTTGTTTGATGTATAATGGTATGATTTTTGATATAATTGCAGATAAGACAATTCTAGATGGATAGTACATATCATTCTATTTATGGTGGCATGTGGAACATCACATAACTCCTCACGGTTTGGGAGTTATGGCCTTACGAAGTTGGAGGACCCTCATATGTTGGCTTGAAGCCCCAAAAAGTCAAAGAAGTCAAAGTGCTTGCAAAGAAGAAATTATTTAAATAATAAAGTGAAGTGACAAAGTCCAAGAGGATTATTTAAATAATAAAGTGAAGTGACAAAGTCAAAAAGGATTATTTAAATAATAAAGTGAAGTGACAAAGTCAAACATGATTATTTAAATAATAAAGTGAAGTGACAAAGTCAAAGAGGATTATTTAAATAATAAAGTGAAGTGACAAAGTCAAGGAGGATTATTTAAATAATAAAGTAAATGGAGAACTTTCTAATTATGGAAAGTGGTTATAAGAAGGTTAACCCTAAAATGATGAAAATGGGTTAAGTAGTCAAGTGGCTATTGGATATATGGACAAATGGAAAATTGGGCAAAGTTGGACATAGGTGACTATGTGGACAAAGTGGTCTAGAAGATGCTTCTAAGGAAGCTACATGAAAGTATAAATAAGAAGCAATGCTCTCTCATTTCAGTCACACTTGAGAATATTGAATATCTACAGGTGAATGAGGAAACCAAAGGATATATAAGCCTAATTTCATAGGGAAGGTGAAGTAAAGAAGGTTGAAATTCAAGAGAGGATAAATTATTTTGATGATGCTTTCTAAGGTATGTTATTTATAGATAATCTCACCATTTTTGCAATAACTTTTTTCTAGAATGATTCAGACCGTGAAATTGGGAGGTCATTGAGGAAACATATCCAAGTAGATTTGGTACGAATTTCAACTTGTGGGTCGTTTTATTTTTGGAGTTACACTCCGTGGAAAATAGGGTTTGTGGCTAGTCCTGAAACTAGTCTAAAACAGGTTTTCGGGTAAAAAAATCATAACTTCTTCACAACGGATATAAATTTAGTAAGACCAAATTTGTTGGTTAGAGTACAGTCTTTAGTATTCTGTGTAGAATTTTCAGATCCATACAAAAAATATTTCGTGCAGGGCACGCTCTACAAGTTCTCTCTCTAGAATAAGTCAAAATTCAACAAGGTATGTCATTTTTTCTATAACTCCTTTTATGAGAGGTTCCAAGTAGTGACACTTGGAGGAATTGCATAAAACACATTGAATAACATTGTGTATTATTTTTAGATATTTATTCATTACAGGTACATAGTTATGATTATTTCAAGTTAGGGTTGTTGACTAATCCAAAACTAGTCATGTGTGACTAAATTAAAGTTTGATGAAAATGCTAGTCTCTTGTTGTTAAAGTTAAGGAATATTTGTAGGTATGTGATCATATACACCAAGTCTATTACAGAGTTACAAATCATATTTGAATGATGAAATTGATGAGGTATTTTGGTTGAGGTACAAGTTGGTGCATGGTTGATGCACTTGTTTATGGTATAGGTTGATTACAGTTTGATGCATGGTTAATGCATGGTTTAAGTTATTGGTACAGGTTGTTTGGTGTAGGTTGATTGGTACAAGTTTACATCAGTATATCTCACAGTGATAGTGTGACAGTGGTTCCATCATTCTACTTATACGTCAGGGCAGTTGGACGGGGCAAGGACAGGTGGTTGTAGACACCTTCCAGTTGTAGTTGGAGAACATAGGGGGTTGTAGCCTCCTTCTGGTTATAGCCAGAGAATTGGGGAGTTGGATCTTCCCTCAGGTTGTAGCCTGAGAAACTAGGGGGTTGGATCCTCCTTCGAGTTGCAGCTAGAAAACAAAAGAAGTTGGTGCTTCCAATGAATGTAATTCTTCAAGACATATAAAAAAAAGCATTTTGTGGTTTTCTCCCGCTTTGGGTTTCCACGTAAAAACATTGGTGTATTGTTTATGTGTATGATTGTTCATTTTTTATTTACTCTGCAAATATTGGATGATAATGCTACATTGATATAACACTTGCATTATATGGTTAAAAAGGATTAGATTTCTCTATTATTGATTCACCCCCCCTCTCAGTAATCCAACAACATCAAGTGTGGCTACATAGAGTGGCCGAATCACTCAAAAATCAAGTGTTGGGGATCCAAAAGTGAAACCCTCCCTCCAATAGGTGCAACGTTTCATCCCAAAGTGACATATCATCCCCCAATAAAAGTGACGACTCGTCAATAGGTGCCATATCATCATGAAAAGGTGAAACGTCCCATCATCAAGGTGTTAGGACATGTCAATAAGGGTGTCATGTCCTCATAAGGCTCAACATCCTCCAAATAATGTGCAATGGTGTCTCAAACATGGTGGGACGGTGTCCATCAAATGTGCAAGTAGCCCCTCAATGTCCTCCAAAGGACCAAGACTCAATCAAGAGGGTATACATGTGAAGTACATCATCAAAGGAGGGGCTCATGTGGTCAAATGTATCCATCAAAACCAGATTCATATACACAATTCAAATGCAACATAGAAAGTGAGTCATGTCAATGTAAAATCCATTAAATATATCACATTAAGTATCCTCTTAAAACTTCACACTAGCTCATAAAATTATACAATTTTCCAAGTTTAGTTATGGGAGGACCATCATTCCCCTATTAGGTGTGTCAGTACTCAGGAAAATGAGTATTTCCAAAGAAACCCATCAAAGAATATGTGTAATGTCATGTGGTATGATTTGGGGTTTACTTCATGGGTGGTGGCATAGTCATGTCAGGTTATGTATGATATTCATCCTCATGAGTGCCATTGTATGAGGGAGTTCTTAGACAATTAGTTTCCCTTTCCTTGGTACTATGTCTTTCCAAACACCTATTTTCCTTTTTCATTACTCATTCAACATTTGTTTGCTTTTGAATTTCATTTGCTAAGTCCTTTTTAGATATGCATTGATTGCATGGGACTTGGGGAAATGGCCTCTTAGCGAGGGGGCGGAGCTCATGCTTCTTTATTATTTATTGGTTCTTGACTTTGATTTTCTTTCTTCTTTGTTTTGTTTTTCATGTTTAGTTTATCATTTTCTCTTTCTATCTATATTTTTATATCAAACTGCATCAACCTCGAGCATTTTGTCTCCTTCTTATCATGGGATTATGAAGCATGAACCTTTATAGGTGACATATGACAACTAACCTGAAATAAAGGATAAAAGAAATGGGGAAAATGGGGCATGTTACATATGGATTGGGATATGGACACGTTGCCCCTATGAAGACCCCCCAATAGTACACTTTTCCCAAGAGTGACAACACTTGACTAGGAGATGATGATCATGACCACCAAGGTGAAACAAAGAAAAATGTATAAATTCAAAGAATCATGATCCATCATCTAATTCAACCCATGGTCATTATTTTCATGTCAAATGCATTGTGCCATTAAAACTTAATGTGAAGCATTAACACAAGGTACCTCATGTGTGTCATGCACCATATCATTTGATGTGAGAGAGTTGAGCATAAAGTGGGAGGAATCTATGGGAAAATGTCTATGGAGAATACTGAATGTCATCATTAGAACTATTTTATGTGATGTGGATCATGGGAGAAAAAATATCCTCTAGTTACCCCTAGATGTGAAGGGGTAATAGTGCCCATCGGTGTGGATTTTGGGAAGAAAAAAATCTCAAATAGATTTCTAAGAACTTGTTGACCACTTCTATTTGACCATCAGTTTGAGGATGATATGCAGTGCTCATATTCAATTGGGTACCTTGAAGTTTAAAAACTCCTTCCAAAATTCGTTGGTGAATGTGGGGTCCCAATACAAGATGATGGAAGTGGGCATACCATGTGGCTTAAATATATGATACATGAAGTCCTAAGCCACTAGGGAAGGAATGAAAGGATGAGCTAAGACACAAAAATGAGGAGATTTTGAAAAATGGTCGACAACCACCATGATGACTGATTTGTTGCCTGCTTTTGGGAGTCCCACAATAAAATCCATTGAAATGTTTGTCCAAATCTATTTTGGGATTGGTATAAGTTTCAACTCCTATGGTATCTTCACGATCTATCCCTTGTTTCTTTGGAAAATGTCACATGATGTTATAAAGTCTTGGATATATATTTTCACATTGTCCTAGAAGAATGAATGCTTAGTTCTTTCATAGGTTTTATGAAAGCTAGAGTGACCTGCTATCAGTGATGAATTTATCTCCTCTAAGACTCATTGTTTTAGGGCCAAATATTTTTCCAGAAAAATGCACCCTTTATAACGCAATGTACAGTGTTGTCATGTATAACTTTTAGGTGGGATGGGATCTACTTGAATCCATTTGATGAGATACCTTAAAGTATTGTTTAATATCCATTCCATGTGGGCCTCCTTGAGCCATCCTGGACTTGGTAATGATAAGGCAAAGAGTGACATGTCCTCCTCAAATTGTTTGGATAAAGCATCAACCATAACATTCTCTTTACCCTTCTTATAAATTATCTCATAATCATACCCAAACATATTGGTGACCCATTTATGTTGTTATATTTAAGACAATCCTTGTTCAAGAAATTAATTTAGACTATGATAGTCAATATTGATCCAAAAATGTCTCCCTAATAGATATGGGAACCAAGTCTCCATTGCATGAAGGATGGCCATCATTTCCTTCTCATATGTGGATTTTCCCAAATTGTAGTCACACAATTCTTTACTAGTGAATGCCAAAGGGAATCCTTCATGCATCAATACTGCTCTAAAACCTCTACCTGAAGCATCACATTTCAAGACAAAAGTATTATTAAAGTCAAGAACTGTTAATACTAGAGTAGTGCACATGGAATCCTTTAAAGAAGCGAAGGCTTTTGCTTCTACCTCACTCTAGACAAAGGAATGATTTTTTAGAGAAGTTAGGAGAGTTGCAATTTTGCCATAATTTTTCACAAATTCCATGCAGTAGCCTGTAAGTCTAAGAATCCCCTCACATGTAAAAGTCCTGATAATCCCATCAATTTATTCATTGTTTTGGGACAGGGCCAATCTTGCATAACCACCCCTTTCCTTGGATCAACTCGTACTCACTCCTAACTTACAATGTGATCCAAATATTCAACCTCGGGAGCCCCAAAATCACATTTGGAGCGCTTTAGAAATAATTGGTTATCTCTCAAGAGTTGCAAGGACTTATCAACATGCTCTATGTGTGATTCACATGCTTTAATATAGATCAAGATATCATCGAAGAAGACAAGCACAAAATTGCATAGGAAGGATTTCAAAATCATGTTCATGAGGCTCTAGAAAGTGAATGGAGTATTACAAAGGCCGAAATTCATCACTAGAAACTCATAATGACCTTACTGTGTTCTGAAGGCTATATTTGGTATGTCTAAGTATTTCATCCTAATTTAGTGGTATCATGAACACAGATCAAGCTTAGTGAAAAACTTTGCTCCATGAATTTCATCAAATAGATCATCAATAACTGGGATGGAAAATTTGTCCTTGATCATCAACTTTTTGAGAGCCCAAAATTCAGGACACATGTGACAAGTTACTTCCTTCTTTAATACCATGATTATTGGTGATGAGTAAGGGATTTTAATAGTACGTATGACCCCCGCCTCCAACAATTCATGAATGATCTTATGTATTTCATTATTTTCAAATGGATGTCGATAATGACATGAATTTGGTGGTTGAATTATTGGACTTGGGGGAATGCCATGGTCATGCTCTCCTCGAGAAGGGGGTAAACCCTTTAATGGTGTCTCAAAGACCTGATGATATTTTGCAAGAACTAGATGCAATTTTGGGTTGGTTTCTTATGTCAACTTATCGATAACCTATATGGCATTGAATTGGGAAATAATGTCATAGTTTCCCTTCTTTAATCACTTCTCCATACGATGAGAGTTGACTATTTCATGAGAGCCTATCTGAAACCCTCGAAGAGTGTGTACATGACCCTCTTTAGTGAAAATCATATAGATTTCTTTGAAATCCATGGTGACTGGTCCCAACATGCATAGCCATTCTTCCCCCAATACTATATCACACCCACCCATATAGATGGAAAATATATGGGTTTTGAGATTATAGTCTCCCATATGGGGTTTGACATTTTCACATCTTCCCCTACATTTCATCATACTTCCATTAGTGATCATGATTTGAAAGTTGTATCTAGGGAGGATAATATGGGGTACCTGGGGAGGTACCCAAGGAGACAATGAATGTAATGTGGCCATAATAATGGAATAATCCCACTATGTAATTAAAAGGAAAAAATATAATAATAAGGGGTAGTTGGCATAATACCGCTAGAAATAAACATGAGCACCATTGTATTGGATATGTATTGGATTGTATTGTTTTGTAGAAAGCATGGCTTGTGGAGTGATTCCTTCCATAAGCTTTCATTCCCCACATATCATCCTCCCCAAGGTAATTCCCCAAGCACAAATATTAGTCATACCTTAAAATACAAAAGTGGCAGACCACCAAAGACGTGTACTCTACTATAATTGTGATGAAAAATATGCCCCAGGTCTTCAATGTAAAGAACAAAAATTGTTCCAAATTGATATGACCACTATGAACCTAACCAAAGACATAACCATCGAAGAGACATTGGAGTTACAAGTTGAATACATCCACACTAAAACTCGATTTGATATTGAACCTCCATTTCCTCATGAAGAACCACTAGTATCACTGCATGCATTATCCGACATTTTGACTCCACAAACCTTGAAACTCACGGGCTACATCAAGCACCAAAAATTCATAGTTCTTGTTGATCATGGCAGTACTCATGATTTCATTCACATGAGAGTGGCAGAAGAAACCCATTGTTTTGTACACTCAATGCACAACTTTAAAATCATGATTGCCAATGTAGATATGATGAAATGTCAGGACAAATGTGAAAATGGAAAACTCCATATGGGAGACTATCAACTCAAAATCAATATGTTTTCCTTAGATATGGGTGGTTGTGATATATTATTGGGGGTGGAATGGTTACGCACGTTGGGAATAGGCACCATGGATTTCAAAATATTTATATGATTTTCACTAAAGAGTGTCATGTACACACCCTTCAAGAGCTTCAAGTAGGCTCTCTTGAAATAGTCATCTCTCATCATATGGAGAAATTATTAAAGAAAGTACACTTTATCATTATTTCCCAATTTAATGCCATAAAGGTCATCAATAATCTGACACATGAAATCCACCCATATTTGTAGATATTCCTTAACAAACATATTCAGATATTTGAGACACCAAATGGTTCTCCCCCTTTTTGAGGAGAGCATGACCATGGAATTCCCCTGATTCCAGGAAGTGAACCACCAAATGTATGTCCTTATCAACACCATTTTGCACAAAATAATGAAATATAATATATCATCGGGAACTATTAGACGCAAGGGTCATATGAACTAGTACAAGCCCTTACTCATCACCAATAGTCATGGTGTTAAAGAAGGAAGGAACTTGTTGCATCTGTCCTGATTTTTAATCTCTCAATAAGTTGAAAATAAAGGATAAATTTATCATCCCAGGTATTAATGATCTCCTAAATGAACTTCATTGAGAAAAACATTTCACTAAGATTTATCTACGTTCAAGATACCACCAAATCAAGATAAAAGAGACATACATCCCTAAGACAGCCTTCAAAACACATGAAGGCCATTGTGAGTTTCTAGTGATGCCTTCCGGTCTTTCTAATGCTCCCTCCACTTTCCATAGTTTAATGAACAAGATTTCCAAACCCTTCCTACGTAATTTTTTGTTGGTTTTCTTCGATGATATCTTGATTTACAGTAAAGCATGGGAAACACACATAGAGAATGTTGATAAGTCCTTACAACTCTTGAGAGACAAACAATTATTCATGAAGTGATTCAAATGCGCTTTTGGAGTCCCCGAGGTTGAATATTTGGGTCACATTATGAGTTAGGAGGGAATATAAGTTGATCCCAAGAAAGTGGTACTATGTAATATTGGACCCATCCCAAAACATTGAAGAGTTTGAGAGGATTCTTAGTACTTACCGACTAATACAGGAAATTTTTGAAAAATTATGGAAAAATTGCAACTCCCCTAAATTCACTCCTTGAAAATAATTCATTTTTTGAAGTGAGGTAGTAGTATATGCCTTCATTTCTTTAAAGGATGCCTTGTGCACTACTCCAGTATTAGTAATGACTAAATTTAATAATACTTTTGTCTTAGAATGTGATGCCTCGGGAAGAGGTGTAGAAGAAATATTTATGCAAGGAGGCCCCTTGGTATTCACCAGTAAGAAATTGTGTGACCGCAATTTGGGAAAATCCACATATGAGAACGAAATGATGGTTATCCTTCATGCAATGGATACTTGGCACCCAAATCTCATAGGGAGACGTTTTTGTATAAAGACTGACCATCATAGTCTAAAGTTCTTCCTTGAAGAGTGGTTGTCTTCACCAAAGAAGCGTAAATGGGTTACCAAGATATTGAGTTATGATTTTGAAATCATATATAAGAAGGGTAAATAAAATGTTGTAGTTGATGTTTTGTCCAATTTTTTTTGAGAAGGATGGCTCACTCCTTTCCTTATCATCACCAAATCTAATATGGCTCGAGGAATCCCATAGGGAATGAATATAAAATAAAGCTTTAATTCAACTCATCCAAAGGCTTCAAGTAGATCCCAACCCACCTAAAACTTATGCATGGAAACAAGATACATTGCAGTATAAAGGGCACATTATTTTGGCAAAAGATTTGGCCCTAAAACAATGAGTCTTAGAGGAGCTACATTTGTCACCAATAGTAGGTCACTCTAGATTTAATAAAACCTATGAAGGAACTAAGCATTCATTCTTCTGGGATGGCATGAAAAAAATATCCAAGGTTTTGTAGCATCCTATGACGATTTCCAAAGAAACAAGGGAGATACGATGAATATCTCGGGGGAATTTGTAATATACCCAAGGTATATTGGATTTATTATCATAATATACTAAATAAATATCATGTCATAATAGTCACAAGGAAAACAATGTGTAATAATAGTCATATGACAATTATTATGTAATATAGTCATTATAATGTAATAATGATAAGTCGTGACTTTTTCCAAGGACATGAATTATCATCCCTATGTGTATCTATTTGCACATCATTGTATATCATTCCATGTCAATGAGTAATGAATAATAATTATTTATCCCTTGAGGAATATATGGATTTGTCCTTGTTATTATGGATGCTCGGGTGAAGTGACCAATAGGTCTGCTTCAAGTGGTATCAAAGCTTCATTTTTTGATCTCGGTCATTGGCCACACTTAATTTGAAGTTTATCTACTTGATCGGGGCCTTTGACCACCACTATCTTTTGTCTACTTATTATTAAAAATAAAATAAATAAAAAATAAAAATAAAAAAAGTTATGAAAATAATTTCAAGGTTGGTGGCCCAAAATATTTGATAGTTAAAAAGGAAAAAAATTATCAAAGTATTTTTTAAGTGCACCTAGAGAAGTATAAGTCAAACAAGATTCCATAGTTGGCTATGAGTAAAGTTAATTGCCACATGCATGGTAAAAAAACATAATTAAAAATGAAAATTTTCAAATATCTTTAAAAGTGCATGTAAAGAAGTATCAAGTCAAACAAAGATTTCATGGTTGACATAAGTAAAGTTAATTACCATGTACATGGGAAGAAAAGGTAACTAGAAAGGAAAGTTTCCAAGCGTTTTAAAGTACATGTGAATAAGTAATCAAGTTAATCATGTGTGTGTGTGTGTGTGTGTGTGTGTGTGTTGGATTATTGAGGGGGGGGGCGTGAATCAGTAATAGCGTAATTATAATCCTTTTTCTTCAAATGTTATATCAATGTAGAATTATTATCCAATAATGAACAGTAAGAAATAAACAATCACACACATACACAGTACAC
>JZKD02S1790160.1:565097-584551 GCA_000966675.3 Picea glauca | reverse complement strand
ACAATAATGAGTCATATTTACATCAAACAATATTGGGTCCATTACCCAAGCCTTTGTGCTACGGGGCTTTCTTCAAGGGTTGACATCAATGACAACCAACCTTAATCAACAATATATATATATATATATATAATTTGACAATTGAAAGGAAGGCTATACAACATATTAGGATTGTGAAGAAAGAAAGAATGGATCTTTACGTGGAGGGATTTGTGCATGAGGTAATAAAAAATAAAATATAAATCTCTATGTACATGGAGGATAAGTTTTTTAAATAATCATGTAAAAGTGAATAACGTGAAAATATTGGCAAAGGTGAAATATTAAAGTTCATAAGATATTTTCGTGATAAAGTAAATAAAGGGTGAAAATATTTACATTCTTAAGATATATTCTTAAGAAGGTAAAATATTGTTATCAAACTTGTATTCCAAATTTCAATTAAAAAGGGTATTATAAAAATTATCTCAAAGTTATATAGTGTCTAAGATTAAGTGAAATATTACAAAATTTTGGCAAAAATAACATGGAATCTAATAATGAAAAAATATGAAGTTTTCCTAAAACCACAAAAAATTATGATTTAGTGCTACTTTGAATCAAAGGGACACTTGTAAGGAAGGATATTACTATTTCTATCACTTCCATTGAATGTAATAATTATGTTAGTACCAAATTTGCTAATCATTTATTGACTCATGAGTCAGTTATAATAGAAAAGCTAGAATTTTGGAATAGAAAACAATATGACATAAGTGATTTACAACTAAACATTGGAAAATACACTTTTCTATCGCTATTTACTGTTAAATCCTTGTAGAGCGATGACGGTGACATAATTATGGGTTTACCCTAGATGGAAACTCTGGGGACTTTCATCTTAAACATGAAGAAAAAGTTTTTGGCATTCTCCTATAACAAGAAGAATATAACATTACAAGACATTACATTGGACTCAGATTTAGTAGCATTAGAAGACCTTAAAGATATCTCAAAGGTGACCCTTCAAGATAATCAAAAGTCGGTGCAAAAGATGCAAAAATAATTTGACCAAGTTATTGCAGATAAAGACGAAGAAATTTATCACTTTAAGAATCATAGTCAAAACTTGATTACACGGATTAAGAAGTTAAAAATTGAAAACAAGTCGCAACAACAAACACTAAAGCAACTTACCAACAATGATTCATTGTTTGATAAAGAAAAAAATGATTGATTTTGTTGAAATAAATAAGTCATCAGTTGTAAAAACCAAAAATATGGAAAAATGAACCAATACCGATCCAAATGAAATATTACCAACCAACATATTATTAGAAATATCAAAAGACAAGGTTTCCAAAAATAATATGCAAGATATAAGGATGCCTTATCATCATCCAAATTATAAAAGGAATCATACTACTCAACAAGCAAACCGGAGACAAAATCAATATGAGAATCTAAGTAAAGATCCTATTATATTGAGGAGAAGTTCAAGTGTGGAATCTTATCATATTCCAAATCATAGAAGATATTGTCACATGATTTTGCAGAAAATCGAATTAGAGTGGTCAGATCCTCTTACAGTTCGACAATTCTACTCGACGCTTAGAAGATCATTTTGTCTCATATCGTCAACTATCACAACGTCAAGAATCCGCGAATAATGAGAACGATTTACGCGCTAAGACAAAGACATAAGGTTTTTTTCATTAAATGTTGTGAGGACGGGGCATTTTTAAGGGGAGAAGACGTGTAATATACCTGAGGTATATTACATTTATTATCATAATATACTAAACAAATATCATGTCATAATAGTCACAAGGCAATTATCATGTAATAATAGTTATATGATAATTATTATATAATATAGTCATTATAATGTAATAATGATAAGTCATGGCCTTTTCCAAGCACATGGCATATCATCCCTATGTGTATTTATATGCACGTCATTGTATCTCATGTCATGTCAATGAATAATTAATAATAATTATTTATATTTTTAGGAATATATGGATTTGTCCTTGTTATTATGGATGCTCAGGTGAAGTGACCAATAGGTATTATTCAACATTGCAACCACTATTAATCCCAACACATATTTGGACAAACATTTCAATGGATTTTATCGTGGAACTCCCAAAAGAGAGAAATAAATCAGACATCGTGGTAGTTGTTGACCGTCTTTCAAAAGTTGCTCATTTTTTTTCCTTAGCTCATCCTTTCACTCCTTCCTCAATGACCTATGCCTTCATGGATCAAATATTTAAGCTACATGGTATGCTCACTTCCATTGTCTCAAATCAAAACCCCACATTCACTAGAAAATTTTGGTAGGAGCTATTTAAAATTCAAGGCACACAACTAATATGAGCATTGCATATCATCCTCAAACTAATGATCAAACAAAAGTAGTCAACAAGTGATTAGAAAACTATTTGAGAATTTTTTCTTCTAAAAATATACACCGATGGGCACAATGGATTCCCCTTTCTGAATGGTAGTAAAACACCACTTATCATGGAGCTACCAAAATGACACCATATGAATGTTTTTTATGGAAAAAAAACTTAACAGTGGCACCCTATGTACCAGACACCTCTAAGGTTCATGTAGTAGGTAGAACGCTTGACACTAGAGAATCCATTATTTGTATCCTCGAGGAAAACTTGGTCATGGAAAAAAATCAAATGAAACAACAAGTTGATTAGCATATATTTGAACGTTATTTTTTGAACAGATCCATCACCTCCACCAATAGGTTCGTGACATCCTTCCATGGGCCAAGTACAAGAAAGACAACTACTTCAGCAAGGAAATTGTCTCACCAAGGTTTAGATTCAACAAAAGTTTCCCCATCTCCTGATGGAACTTGACGCAATGGGGACCACTTCTTCCTAAGGGGGGAGGAATGATATAGGTGGATCTTGGTGGTCATCCACATTTTCCACTGAATCAATGTTTCCAAGCCTATGGTTTTGATAAACCATGATACTCACCCTTTTGATGGGGAATGTAATGTAATTCCATCTCTATTTGTTAATTACAGACATCATGTAATCATTTCCTAGTGGTCTTATGTACATGCCTATAGCATAGCATTAATGCACCATATCCCATTATAACTTCGCAACTTACGCTTCGGCTAGATTCGTATTGGGATGGGTGATCGCCCGAGAAGTCCTAGTGTTTTACATGCCTATGGCATTTTGTAAGCTTAGACCAATTTATCCCACATGCATCATTGGAATTATTCTCCTCTCACTCTCTCATATATAATTTAGGTTAAGGAGGTCCTTTAAATATGCAATGGAGTGTGATGTAAAGATTGTTGTGAATTAAGCATAACCAACATCTCTTTCTCTTCAAAGATAAGCTACCCTATTCTAGCCAAATTTGTGTTCTACAGTGTTCTTCTATTTTATTCATTAATATAAGTTGGGTTTCACTGTGTTTCTTTGTTTCTGCTATATTTTCCTTTGTATCTCATTTTGTTCTCAACATAATCTAGATCAATAAAAAATGACTTGACTAAAGAACATTGTTCCATTTGACATCTATAGTTTGCAACTATGTCTCCACAAAGGCAGTATGATTTCCTATATTGAAAATTCAGCATTGGTCTTTTTAATAAATCCACAATCCCAATATTTCTAAGATGGTGTTATTACCAAAATAAATGGTGTGTATGTCATCCAACATTTAGTCCCAATGATCGTTATCATAATATAATTATGTTCAGTCTACAAAGGTGGACCACTTAACCCTAGTTGGATTAAGTCTTTTCACTAAACAAATAGGAATCAACCTACTTCAAACCTTGATCCACATAATTAGTGGACCATACATTAAAGGATTGTACACCCAACATGCATTTTCTGAAAATGGTCATTTGTGGATATGGGTATCATCCATTGGATTTTAAATCAAACTTCCTTAATTTACCTAAACTTTAATCTGTGTTCAACACTTTTCTTTTACTATGTATCCCCTTCATGAGTAGGCTATGAGGATGAGCATAGAACTTCTCTTTTTTCATTTCATCACAAAGATAAAAATCCTCCTTGGTCTTGCCTGTCTCACCTCTCTGAGACATTAAAATCATAAGCTTTATGGCTTCCTTTATCTTCGTGTTCATGTAGATGCACCTAATGATCAAATTAGAGGTCATAATACTAGGTGTGAGGAGTTTTTACTACATTTCATAATACAAATTCAATACGCCTTGTATGTTACCTTCCTTATAATACCTGTCATTAGGTTGTTGTAAGTGCTTTCACTCGAAGTTAAATTCTTCTCCAACAACATTGTGAATGTGTGATTGGCTCTTGGAGCCTACCCTTTCATGCAAAGTTGGGCAAGGGAATGCTTCTTATTTTTCATGTTGGACTCATATTTCCCTTCAACAATCACTTCAAATTTATGTTGCTCATTGTGTGATTCCTCATTGGCATTGTCATTGGCTTCACCAATTTTTGTCTCTCTAACATTTTTTCTCTTGTAGTCCCTTCATATTCAAAATATTCCAAGACATCCAATTTTGTAGTTTTTGTTCATATATTCACATCATAAACCATTGCACTACAACCCAATCTCAGGAATAGTAATGTATTTCTAATGAGAGAAGGCCTTTGCAAAACCAACAATATGCACCCAAATAAGTGAGAAAAAATAAAGTAGGTTCCAATGTAATTTTCCAAGAAGACATCAAATACGAAAAATAAATTAGTATTCAGAAGGCAAAGTCATATTTCTACAATTCACAATGACAAGCACGTTTCTAACAAAAATATGACAAATTTTCCCAATTCTTGTTGCATGTGAACTGTAATCCTACTCTGAATTGTGCAAGTGATAATATGCACTTAACGATTTACTCCCCATTGAATGTTGAGCCTTCCCATCAAATATTATGCCTAGTTCTAATTAGTTTGCATCAAATTTCACGCACTCATGCATATCTATTTTTCTACACAGACATTCAATTAACATATTATAATGGTTGTTTAAACTTTAACTACTTCACGAATGAGACTTCTACTTACACTGTTTAATCTCAAGATCTACAATGCTTGTAACACGTGCAGAAGAACTCCATGGAGAATGTTATTTATATGCCTCATGATATAGTGAAGAAAATTCAAGATAAGTTGAACTTTGTAGTTCAACTGGATAGAAGAAAATACTACCTTGACATAATTGATTGATTATCCCCAACTTTCATTTGAGGCACACTTTTCTTGGCACTAGAATCTCTCGCATAGCCTATCATCTTGTTGTTCATTACATATCCTCCCTCCTTCACTTCCACATTCCTTTCTATACATGTATAAAAATTGTAGTACAACTAAACCTCCAAACCAATATTTTCTAGTTGGTCTATAACTGGTTGGAAGTAAGTATCATCCATTTCTCTTTACTAGTGTCCTATTGGAATTGCGGAAGAATGTCCAAACCAACAATTTTGGTTCAAAGTATTCAAATTTCAAATTTAACTTCTTTTATTAATACCTAACATGTATGCTCCCATTCTCTTAGGTCTACTCCACTAAGTATCCTTAGCATTTGTTCCCCTGATCCCAAATATTCTTAGACAAGTTCCTCTAAAGGTTGGAGTACACTCCACATACCTCAAGTCTAGAGGCTAGCTAATTCTAGAAATGAAGGTCACATATGCACTTGGAGAAGTTCATTGAACAAAGGTTCTTGATTATAACTTTGAGGATGGAAGTCATGGGGAGGATTGTCATGCCCCATATTATTATTGTTATTTAAATAAATAAATAATAAAAATAAGGAAGTATAATAATAATATGGGGTAATACTTAATAATAAATATTTGGAGTAATAAAAGAAAATGGTAAAATAAGTAACAATAAATTATGGAGAAACAGTAAAATATAATAAAGAATCAAATAATGGATCTTAAGGATTGGGATATTTACCATAGATGGATTCTATATAAGGATGAAGAAGAAGGAGAGAAGAATATCTCATTTTTCTTGGGCAATCTGAGGACAAGGCTAAGAAGAGATGACATAGTAGTGGATTGAGGGCTCAGGGGTTCTCATTCATGATGATTAGGGGTTGGTTGGGAGGAGATTTGTCCCCCACTTTCTGTTGTGATTGCTCAAATCAAAGATCAAGGTATTGCTAAGTTTTTGAAGTCACCAAATTACAAGTACATGGTTTCCAGGTAAGTTACTCACCACATACTCTTTGTAAGTTATGAAATATTGAATCATGTATCTCTATTTTACCATATCTATGGTGTAAATGTGGTGTTTATCTATGTATTTAGATTCATTGGATTTAGGGTTCTGACAGGGATTACTTAACTCAGAGGATATGTTAGTTGATTTATTACTTAAATGGAAATGAAACACATTGTTGTTATGACTTCATTATAAAAAGTCATGTGTATTTCCCCTACCCCCTACAAAATGTACTCTAACTGGTGTATCTTTCATTGATTCAAAATTTTAAAAAGGGTAAATGTAGACTCGTGTATTTTTTGTCGGTTCTTCAGTTCCAACCCTTTTCCTTCGATCCTATATATGCAAGCCTTTCAACTTGATCGATCCCAACAATTTATGAACATGACATATTTGACTATGATTGACATATTTAGCATCAAGGTCGATGTTGCATTCCCTTGTGAGGTTGATTTATAATTTTCACCTATGCAATATCTTGTTTAGATTATTGTTGGAGATATTAGACACTTACACACTCACTTTTTTCTATTTTTTAGCTGAGAATATTCTAATTAGAATATTCCCCTACAAAATAGGGCACTACTAAATTTTAGGGTGCTTCCTATAAAATTGGGTGTATTATCACTTCAGTTAGTACTTTAGTTCAAGCTCAGTTCACCTCACTTGACTAGTGGAATACCACTCATGCATATATTTCATGTATTTTAGGGCATGAGGGAGTACTTCCTTTGCATGAATGTGTTATTTTTGGTCTCCACACTTGTCACTCAGTTAAATTATTTCCTCTTAAACAGTTAACTGAGACTAGCTTGTTGTTTACTCTCGTTACAGTGAGTTAGTGTCCAAATCTCCTTTAGATCACTCCTATGGTGCATGGTGCATGTACTCCATGACATTTTCTTAAGTACTCCCTAAGAATGACGCATTGCTTCTCCTAGACTACTTATTTATATGTGTGTGCATTAATCATTCATTATGTTATGCTAATATATTTTCTCATTCTTTCTCTCATTATTTTCTCTCTCTCAATTTTCTTGCAAGTTTTATGTGATTTTCTCTAGCTAGGTTCTTTGTGAATGGTTTTAGGGTTTTCACCCAAACATCACATGGTATCAAATCCCATAGGTTGCTAGAAGCAAGGCGTATAGGCATTTCTTTGCAGGTTTAGTTGGAGATTCAGTCAAGAAGGATGGAATCAACGTAGGTTATTTTTCTCATGCCATACAATTATTTTGATTGGAAGCCAAGGATTATGCATCAGCATTGAATCGAGGCTCATACAAATTGACCATGGAAACATAAGTAGAGTCAGATTCTCCAAAAGAGAAAAATTATTTTCTCAACAGACAAGATATAGATATCGGATGTATCTTCTTGTCTATTTCTCATGAACTATAATATCATGTAGTGGAGGAATTAGTCTCAACTACAAACGAATTATGAACCAAATTGGAGGTTCTATTCAAGCTAAAGGAATATTTTGAAGAAGTCATTTAGGATATTGACAAGACAATGCCAACAAAAAATCCACTGGAAGATCAAGACTCTCAGTTTGAAGAGACTTATATACATGTGTTTGCACATATTTGTGTTCCATTCATTAGAGATGATGTCTACTCCATTTTAGATATGTTTTTTGAATCACATGGGGAAGATATAATGCATGCATCTCATGAGACACATGCAGATACTTCTACAAATGCATATACACATCCTCTTGTTCCATTCATTGTATATGACTTCTCCTCCAAATCAGATCAGATAAGAGCTCTTTCTTTGGTGAAAGAAAGGAAGGAATGTTTGGTCTTTTTTCATATTTTTCAAAGGAAAAAAAGGGGGCGGCACACTTCGAATTCAATTATTGAACTTTATGAGCATAGTTTGTAGAAAAAAATTGGATATTTGAATTCCTCTCAAAAAATACCCAATGTCAAAAAAAAATCATCTAAAACGGAGTCTGGGAAGTGAAGTTATTGGAATTTTAAATTCGACAATTTTTCAGGTTTTTTTTCCAAAAAAAACTGTGTGACTTGCAAAGATTCACCCAAACATCACATTGTATGGAATTTGGATATTATTATTTCCAATAAGAGAATGAGTATATGAGGACATCTCACAAGTGCATCTACTTCATCAAATCCATATGCACATCTACATCTTCAACAAAATATTCAACGAGCACAAACTTGTAGAGTTGTGAGGCCTTCGTGGAGTGAAGGACACAGTTTCTTAGTAGTTTTTTTATCTTTTCTTCTTTATTTTTGATGCATTTTACTTTGGGAGAGGGTAGGGTGGGTTCCCATGAGTTTTTCCCTCTTTCGTCTCTTTTTCAGTGTTCATTCATGCAGATGCATAGTGAAATGGGTACCTAACATGGCCTTGTAGTCGAGACCCATTCTTCATTACACCCCAGTAGTGTTCAGAGGGGGTGTTGGAGATATTACACACTCACTTTTTTGTAAGTTTAAGCTAAGAGTATTCCCTTACAAAATAGGGTTCTTACTATAAAATAGGGTGCATTATCACTTCAATTAGTACTTCAATTCAGACTCAGTTGACCTCAATTGACTAGTGGAAGACCACTCATGCATATATTTCCTATATTTTAATACATGAGGGCACACTTCCTTTGCATGAATGTGTTATTCTTGGTCTCCACACTTTTCGCTCAGTTAAATTGTTTCCTCTTAAACAATTGACTGAGACTAGCTTGCAATTGATTCTCGTTATAGTGAGTTAGTGTCCAGATCTCCTTTAAATCACTCATATGGTGCATAGTTCATGTAATCCATGAGAGTGGCGCTTGTACTCCCTAATATTGGCACATTGCTTCACTTGGACTACTTCTATGTGTGTGTATTACTCATTCATTATGTTATGTCAATAGATTTTTTCATTCTTTATCTCATTATTGTATCTCTCTCTCAATTCTCTTGCAATTTTTATGTGATTTTCTCTAACGAGATTGTTGTGAATGGTTTTAGGGTTTTCACCCAAACTTCACAATCACAAAACCTCAGATGAATAAATTTGGAATTCTTTGCCTACGACAATGTTTAATGAAAGTGGAGGATAACAATATGATCCTCTCTCATCAAACTTACCATTCTCTAAAGTTACATTATGACATGGATGGGAGATTACATTTCATTGGCAATGGTCTACATATCTCACTAGTCCCATTTTCATATTGATGCTTCCTTCTTCCCCCACACAAATTGTAAAGCGTAGCATAATCATTCCTCATTCTATAGTTCTCCCTTTCCATCCCTTTCCTTTTTGGTGAATAGAAATAATATATCCAATGTATTCAATGTTATATGAATTTATCAATTATGGAAATAATTTGAAATGGACCTTGAAAGTTTATGATCACAATTGAGAATCGTCCAACTAGGACACTTTTTGCAGAAAATAAAGTATATTATTTCTTTTTAATTACCCGAAATTTATTTTCTTGCAACTAATAAACTAGGGGTTATATTTTTGTCTCATAAGTTTCTTATAACTGAGATCTTTGGAACATGCTTAAAGTTCAAATGACAATGAATGTAATTGGATATGAACTATGAAGGCAATTATGATGTGAAATACCTACTAGTGTAGAATTAAGTTTTCCCATCACTTCATAATTTCTCTTATTGCCTATTATCCAATTAATTTGCATCACATGTGTTGTTCGGATAATCCACAGTTGGTGCCATTTGGTGTCAATTGACGACGAAATGACACCAATTGTGGATTATCCGAACAACACATGCGAAACTCCTCACCACAGAAACTTAAAAACAGTAATTTGTATCACTTTTACCTACTGGCCATGAAGACATTATTGATTGGTTTTTCATATAAATGCAAAAATATCATGCTATTATTGATTAATGTATAGTTTTCATATGCTATTATGCTATTATTGTCAAACAAGAAATATATATTAATTTTACTACATATATAGTTAAATGAATATGTAATATTATTATCTAAATATATTTGATTTGTGTATGATGAAATCATATGCAAAGCATTAAAGGAAAATATGGCATAGCTAAATAATTAAAAGATGAAAATATTGGTGGTGAACATGTTATCCAATCAGTATCAAGTTGTGATATTTCAAATATTAACTTGGTGAGCACTTTCAATTTTATTCCAATAATATACACTTTGGAAATATAATTATATTAACGTGTTTTTATTTTTTTTTACAGTGCTCAATATTGAAGAAGGGACATAAACACTAAGAATGTGATAAAGTGAAGGTGTTAGATCCATATGATGGTATTGTTTCCAATGATGGATGAATCCATAATCCATGGTGTGATAGTGAGTCCTCAATATGCTAACATCATTATTATCAACATCACAAGTAACATCCCCCTTTCATCGAACATGAACTTGATGTCGTTGAGTTTATGGAGATAGCTTGTATTTACTCTTAGATCAATTAGAAATGGAGCATTGTACTTGAATTTCCACACACATACACAGATATATAGATATAGATATACTTATTCAAAGTATATGTTTGTACTTGATTTTATGCATAGTATTATTTAATATTAATTCATATGCTTATGAGTTAATCTCTTTTTGATTCACATGTATAACAATTACTTGATTTTATGTATAGTATTATGTAATTTAAGTTTACATGTTTATAATTTAATATATTTTTTATTCATATGCTTCACATATATGAGAGTTATATTTATTGTTTAAGTATATAATTTTATATATTTGTTTGATTGATATTAGATCAACATCAATATTGTGCAATGACATTATACAAATACATGACATTTAATAAATTATTTACATTATATAAATTTTATATTGAATAATAATAAATAACAAAAATAAAATGAATATGAAATTATTTAACTATTAATAGATATAATGAATATGAAACTACTAAACTATAAAAATAATAATTATATATACTACTATTAATTTAGTTTGGTTATAAAGGATTGATATTATACTATTCATCTAACATTTTATAATTGTGCTTAGTAAAAAGGATCAACAATTAATGACTAATTAAACTAGTGAATATACTATTAAATGAGCAATTAATGACTAATTAAACTAGTAAATATACTACAAAATGACAAGAATTAATGATTAATTAAACTAGTAAATATATTGCAAGCTACAAATCAGGTCAATCAATTAATGACTGAAAGAGATACTACTAAAATTTAGTCACGTTATAAAGGATTGGAATAATATTACCATTATTCGTCTCCCTAAAAATAGTAATTGTTTTAGTTGTTTTTTCAGTCACGAATTTGTAAAATTGTAATAGTGTTTAGGGGGTTTCTTTCATCTTTGAAACTCTCTCTTTGATTTGATGGTGACTAAAAAACTATCTCCTCCATGCAATGGACAATGAAGAATATCAATGAGCAACGCCCACACCTTTGAGGCACAATGAAATGATTGCAATAGGGACTTACAATCTTGAGTTATACTTTTGTGGTGTAACCTTGCATTCATTGAACTCCTTGAACTCATGGAAGATGCATGTATTTATAAGATTTATTGGAGGATGTAATGGAAGTAAAGTGAATATGTTTCCTAAGTTTTTCTCATGTAATTGCCTTAGATAACTCAATTGTATCATCATAACTATGGGAAATTGCATACACCAAGTTTTCCCAAGATGGTACTTTGCATGGAAATAATGCAACATTTGTTGTATTGTGAAATTTGTTGTTTTGATGATGTACATAAACTTTGCATGGGTATTTAAGGATTACCTAAGTGATTATCACTGACAATGATATAATTTGTCATGCAATCATCTATTTTTCCGACTGTATGGCTTGACTTTGATCCTCCATAGATAATTTAGATATTTTTTATGGTTTTGGGATTCACATTCTCCATTCTTTGGGTTTATGTTGATTGGTGATATCTTTGATGTAAACCATTTTCCTACACGAGCAGACAAAAACTACATGATAATAGTGGTGAAGGATGTTATGACTCTATAAGGGATCTTGTTGCTTTAAAATATTATATTGGGTCAAATTCCATATGCATGGGGGATTCCATGCTCATAATCTTGGTCCTTCTAGGCACCAAAAAAACCTCCAAGATTCAAGTCAAAATTCCTTGCGATAAGGGAAATGTTCTATTGAAACCCTTTAAAAGTTTTTTTCTCTCTAACGAAAATTTCAATGGATATGTAGATACATTGTACTAATGGAAGGAGTTTTACTGGATGATGCAGATATCATAAGATAAATGATAAAAGAGAGATGGGAATACAGTGGTAACTTTATCCCATCAATGGATGAGATAATAGTAGAGGGGTAGAATACATAGTGGGTAGACACCCTTTCTAAATAGACTCCATCTTGTCCACATTAAAGGTGTTCTTACAATGACCAAAATCCCAGGAATTAGTCAATGCGACAATGCAACCATATGTTTTGGGAATATTTGGAAAGGACGTCATCGATTTGGGATATGGCCTCTCTCATCCTTATAAATGAGAGTTAATCTACAATGAAATATTACACTATATTTATAATTTCCCTCGAAATAAAAGAGCTAATGTATGGTGAAAGATTATGCTATCTTTCTTAAGTCCTTTTATTTGGAGGGTTTTTTATGCAAGGAAGGTAATTATGTCAATTTTGGAAAGATGACTCAAAGGAATGGGAACCCCTATCCCATCCTCTACACCCAAAATAATTTTGATAATCTTGGGTTGTCTGTAGTGATAGTGTGCTCTCATCCTCTTCTCTTTTCAAATAGATATCACATGAGGGAAGGAGATCACCCAACCATGCTTTCAATATTTTGGATCATTATGGTGGTTCTGGAGAATCAAATTTGTAAGTTAGTCCATATATTTCCTCCATGTCATCCTCTATCAGTGTCTTAGCAAATCCCTAACTAGAAAATTTAGTAAAATATTCTCGAAGGACACGATGACAAACTATAGAGGTTTTCTCCAAAAACACACTTGGAGTAAGGATAAATACACACTTCAAGTCAGGGTTTTTATCAACGAACATGAATGCAATGCCTTGTAAACCAAGTTGGAGAAGAAAACTATATAGCTCACAATGCCTATTGTGGAATTGAAATCTTGAACCAACATGTTGTTGATGATTTTAGGGAGTCAACTCCCCAATGGACGGGTCCTTTTAGGAAATTTAGAAAGTTAACCTATGTTTGGATGGTGCTATGTAGTATATCTCATAACTTGAAGATAGGGTCACATAATTAGAACATAGTATGGAAGGCCATTTTTCAAGGATGGAAATATTGTTGTTCCATGTCTAGAGAGCCCCTCCTAAAAAGGATGTTTCCATGAACAATGATTCTCCGAGAGAGAGAAGAAATTTATTTGATGAGGACTCTCATGATGAAGATAACATAAATGACTTCAACCAACCATCGAGTGGAATCATGAAATTGAAAGAAATGGTAAAAATTTAGTTCAAGGGTGATGTTGAATTCTAAATATTTTTCCATGTGGTGCCAATTTACATTTAGGATCACTCTTATTTGTCCATAGAAGTAGATCCTTTCCAAATTTCCTTTTTTATTATTGCAAATTCATAGGTTGCAAGTGAAAGTACTATAGGTATTTTGGTATTTTCAAATCTAATTCTTGAAAGCAACCATATTTCAATGGGTGTATTCTATTATTGAGAAGCTTGTAACCCCTATGATAAATTTAGGCTACCTAGATACATGGACATTTCGTTACTATGATAATGGGACATTGTGTTCGAGACTCCCTTAGTACTTTAAAATTCCATAACCTATATCAATAATTTCAAGCTATTATTAAACTTCCATAACCCAATATTTTGTTCTACATTAATACTTCCTCCTCCATGTGCATTGTCACATATATTTGGATAGTTTTAAAAACTAGCATGCTACTACTATCCCAAATAGGTTGGATTCATTGGTGAGGAGTAAGGAGTTTATCACCAATGGGAAACTTTCAATTCCCGTGAGGGTTGTTCCTGAAGCCATGGCACCAGCTTGAAGAAGTGGTCCATTGTGTGGTTGCACCCAAAGAGATTATATTAAATGAACTCATGACCCATTCACATACAAGTGTATCAAATCCCACACCCATGTCCTTCATATTTTTTCAATTGGGTCGAGCTCGAGTGGTAGAAAGGAGAAGTTTTTATCCTCCCCACCCGAGTTTAAATCCCACTTGTAATATGTTTTCTCTTCATGAGATAATTGTTGAGACAATTGTTGATTGGGGTTGTCATGGTACAGCAATCTCATTCTCACCTATGTGCTAGAGGGTGGGAGCTTGGAAACATGGGAAAAAAATATGTTACTACTTCTCATTTGAATTTTCAAGGAATGATGAAGTATTTTTTGTTTTTTACTTATGGATTTACCATGGATTGAGCCATCAACTTGAACATAGCAAGATTTATTCTCTAAGGATAAGAATGGTTCTTCTAGAATTTTGTTTGGTGAATAATAAATCACAAACTTGTATTCTCTGAATTACAAATAAATCAGTGATTGAGATACAGATAAACATATGATGGCTCATCTAAGAACTAGCTCCTACAAGCTAAACAGGGAGATGGGAGCAAACCAAAGAGCCATGGGAAGAAAGATTGTGTAATATAGTGGGAACAATGAAGTTGAAATAGAACAACGCTTCTTTCTTCATTGCACCAGATACTCGCATCAAAGAAGGGGCCAAAATCCATACCAAGGACTGGGAAGTGGCAATCCAAGAGGACCAAGTAGGGGCCACGCAAGCCTATTCGAGATACATTTGCAAGAAAGAAAATGGTTGTAAGAAGAGTAACGTGACAATAAAAACCTACAATGGTTCCTTAATTTTAATATATTTTGTATTGTAACCAGGCATTGACCATCGTGGTTTCCTTCTTGTTTTCACTATTTTTTTTTGTCATTTAAGGTAACCATTGGTGGTTACATCCATGCTTTATTTTTTTCATCCGTTCTTTTCTAGTTCTTAGTGGAAAAGTGACACAAATTGTAACCACTTTTTTGTCCCATACAAACTACAGTCTCCTAGAAATTTCAATAAAAAAATATATCTATCTATAGAACCCAAATCACTGTGAAGTTCTAGTGTTCTTCCATATACATTCTTTAAAGAAAAAAAGGGATATGTTAGTGTATCCAAATATATGAGCATGTTGTTTGTAGTGCAAAAAGGAATGTCATATGGGATCTCTATCTACAAATATTGTATAAGTTTTCTACATAAGATATGTCTTAGAGCTATGTACATTGAATTGTTGGAAAAACACTTGACATAAAAGAGTTGAATGTCATAATGTAGTTGTCCATTATAATTGTAAGGCAAGCCTCCCTAGAAGCTCAAATTCTCTTTATAATTAGAGATACATAAAGATAAGACACAAATCCTTGGAAAGTAATGTTTTCCCTTGTTTCTAATTCTTACATTATATGGATTTATTCCTCTTAGAGGCACAAGAAAAAAAAATTGTTCCTCTTCCATTGGTCAAGTGTCTAAAAACTCTTTTTATTATCTCTCTGGTTACTAAAGTGAAACAAGTCTATGTTAATTGGATCTTGACTCACTGTGATGAGGAAGTAGGAGGCTTGTCTACTAATAAATATGAAACATGTGCTCTTGGTAGTATGCGGACTGATTCACCCTTGCCTTGGAAAACAACAATGAAACAAAGGAAGTAAGGGATGTGTGTTGCTCATATATATGTTGAAGGATAAAACAAGAGGTATAAACTAGCTTTTTTGAATCCTCAACATTTTGAGACAAAGAAGCCTAATTTCTGTAGAATAATGTTTACAATATTATTATTATGAGGTTCATTGATAGCCACAATAGATTGACTATCAATTCTCATGGAACTTAAGAATAATGTTCGTGAAGCTGGAAAATAAGACATAGGGTTTGGGTAATAAGAAATATAGCCTTAGTTTTAAGAATAATGCTTATTAATCATAAACTTTCCAGTGTTTGGATTAATATGCAACGTGCCTGAAAATAAGAAATCTTAATTAAGCTTTTACTTGATGAAAATGGTGTGATTCCATGGTCTAGTGGTGAAGACATTAGACTTTGAATCAAATGGCCTGAGTTCTAATATCGATGGAACCCTTTATTGGTTTCCAGTTTTATTAGCATAGCAGTATATTTTCCAACGACAAACCATTGTATCTATAAATATAAATAGAGTTGTAAGAAAACAACATTTTCAGCTTCACCATTAGCCTCTAATAATAATATTGAGGTGTAATCCCATCATGTCAGCATTTTTATCTTCATCATTAGACTCTATAATAAAATTGAGGTGAAATCCCATTATATCAGTGAAAAAGTTAAGTAGAATTTGTATATGTAGTTATGTGAGACGGGAAAGATGCTTTTTGATACATTGACAAAATCCTTGCTAAAGGATAAGTTCAAATATTGCATAGATGGCTTAGAAGTGAACTTTGTTCACTGACTACACAAATATTAGACCAAATGAGATTTGTTAGATGACTACACAAATATTAGACCAATTGTTTGTATGAATATATCTATTGTGGATTGTACATCATTAGAGAGCATATGTGTCTTTGACTTTAATGGAAATTGCTTATATAACATGCTTGTCCATGATCCTTTATGAGTTATATGAACTAAACTTATGAGTTATGGTTAAATGCATTTCTGTAAACTTTGATTGCACGAGTTATGTTACACATGTAAGTGTGGAAGTTCAATGGAATAAAGTTTCTAAAACACATTATTTCATAATGAATATACTCTGTTATTATTTTTCCACATGCCCTCTAATTTCAATATTTTCAAGGACTATAATCTTTGAGTCTTATTGTCTCTTTTAATTCATTCCAAACACAAAGCATAAGAACTTAGATTTATGTTAGTTTAGTGTATATTAAGCATGCCTTTTGGGATTGCAGAGTATGTAGAGCTGAGCCTTGTGTGAATGGATTATAGCTCATGTTATGGTCCTACCCTAACCCACTTACAGAGATATTTTATTAATGTATGAGACCACTTTCCTTAAACAAGACCCATTAAATAGTTAGTTAATAGTCACTCATTGTAAAAAGGGTCCTTCCGCGCACTCATCCTCCCGATGGTAATTCCCCAAGAACAACCCTTACTCATCACTAATAGTCATGGTGTTAAAGAAGGAAGGCAATTGTTGCATGTGTCCTAATTTTTGATCTCTCAATAAGTTGACAATCAAGGACAAATTCCCCATCCCAATTATTGATTATCTCCTATATGAAATTCATGGAGAAATGTTTTTCACTAAAATGGATCTACATTCAGGATACCACCAAATCAATATGAAAGAAACAAACATCCCTAAGACAGCCTTCAAAACACACAAAGGTCATTATGAGTTTCTAGTGATGCCTTTCTGTTGGATCATGTTGTCATTGATGTCAATGGTTTGATTGATTGATGTCATTGATTGATGTCAAGTGATTGATTGATGTCAAAGAATTGATTGATTGATGATTGATGTAATATAATATGTATTTTCCTTGATCAGAATGCATAGATGAAGATGGATCAATGGGTTGTCATTGATATGATGAAGATGGATCAATGAGTTGTCATTGGTACATGATCAAGATGGATCATTGTGGTTTCATTGGTATATTATGCATTGTTGGAAAAATGTATAGATGACTCATTATTGTTTTATCATTATTGATAAGGTGCACAAATGGATGAACTCCAAAGTGGTCCCCTTATGCTAAAATCCCTCACGAGAAGACGCTTTGCGGATTGAGTTATCCTAGAAGAATGGTTGGAGAACCCATGCTCTAATTATTGTCTTATCATGATTTATAATTTTCACAAATGGATGAACTCCAAAGTGGTCCCCTTATGTTGAAATCCCTCATGGGAAGACACTTTGCGGATTGAGTTATCCTAGAAGAATGGTTGGAGGACCCATGCTTGTATGTGGAATAACGAGATGAAGATCAAGGAAATTGTTGGTGAAACTATCCTAGAGGTATAGTGCTTGTCATACCATTTCCGGTGGTATGTATAACGTCACATAACTCCTCACGGTTAGAGAGTTATGGCCATGAGAAGTTGGAGACCCCAGGTTTGGGTAATGGACCCAAGTTTGTTTGATGGGTAAAGGTATCAGTTATGATATATTTTCAGACAATACTATTCTATATGAATATTACATTTCATTCCATTTTTGGTGGTATGTGGAACATCACATAACTCCTCACGGTTTGAGAGTTATGGCCTTACGAAGTTGGAGGACCCTCACATGTCATCTAGAAGCCCCAAAAAGTCAAAGTAGTCAAAGTGGTTTAAGGGATTTTAAAAGGTAAATAATAAAGTGAAGTGATGAGTGTAATATAATTCAAAGTGAATACAAATTAAATTATTTAAATAATAAATTTAATGGAGAAGTTAGAAATGGGTTAACCCTAAAATAAGGAAAGTGGGGCCAAGTGACCTAGAATATGTTTTTAAGGAAGCTACTTGGAGAGTATAAATAAGAGGCAAGGCACTCTCGTTTTAAAAACACTTGAGAATATTGAATATCTATATGTGTCTGAGGTAACCAAGGATATCTAAGTCGTAATTCTGAGGAAAGGTGAAGAAAAGAAGGCCGAAATGCAAGGAAGGATAAATTCTTTTGATGGTGCTTTCTAAGGTATGTTATTTACAGGTCATATCACCATTTTCGCTATAAATGTTTTTCTATAATGATTCAGACCGTGAAATTGATATTCCATTGAGAAAACATACCCAAGTATATGTGGTAAAAAATTCATCTTGTGGTTCGTTGTATTTTGGGAGTTACACTCTGTGGAAAATAGGGTTTGTGGCTAGTCCTGAAACTAGTCAAAAACAGGTGTTTCAGGTAAAAATGTCATAACTTCTTCATAACAGATCCAAATTAAATGAGAAAAAATGTTTTGGTTAGGTTACATGCTTTAGTATGTTTTGTAACAGTTTTAGATCAATTCAATTAATATTTTGTGCGGGCCACACTCTACAAAGTCGCTCTCTAGAATAAGCTAGAATTTAGCAAGGTATGCCATTTTTTCTATAACACCTTTTCTAAGAGGTTGCAAGTAGTTCCACCTAGAGGAATTTCATAAAACACATTGAAGAACATTGTGTATCAGTTTTAGATCTTTATTCATTACAGGTACAAAGTTATGATTATTTCAAGTTGGGGTTGTTGACTAATCCAAAACTAGTCATGGTTGAGACAA
>JZKD02S1790160.1:531569-561956 GCA_000966675.3 Picea glauca | reverse complement strand
TGAAATCCCTCACAGGAAGATGCTTTGTGGATTGAGTTATCCTAGAAGAATGGTTGGAGGACCCATGCTTGTATGTGGAATAACGAGATGAAGATCAAGGAAATTGTTGGTGAAAATATCCTAGATGTATATTTATTGTCATGCCATTTCCGGTGGTATGTATAACGTCACATAACTCCTCACGGTTAGAGAGTTATGGCCATGAGAAGTTGGAGACCCTAGGTTTGGGTAATGGACCCAAGTTTGTTTGATGGGTAACAGTATGAGTTATGATATATTTTTATACAATACTATTCTATATGAATAGTACATGTCATGTCATTTCTGGTGGTATGTGTAACGTCACATAACTCCTCACGGTTTGAGAGTTGTGGCCTTACGAAGTTGGAGGACCCTCACATGTCATCTAGAAGCCCCAAAAGGTCAAAGTAGTCAAAGTGGTTTAAGGTATTTTAAAATGTAAATAATAAAGTGAAGTGATGAGTGTACTACAATTCAAAGTGAATACAAAATAAATTATTTAAACAATATATTTAATGGAGAATTTAGAAGTGGGTTAACCCTAAAATAAGGAAAGTGGGGCCAAATGACCTAGAAGATGTTTTTAAGGAAGCTACTTGGAGAGTATAAATAAGAGGCAAGGCTCTCTCATTTTAAAAACACTTAAGAATATTGAATATATATATGTGTCTGAGGTAACCAAGAATATATAAGCCATAATTCTGAGGAAAGGTGAAGAAAAGAAGTCTGAAATGCAAGGAAGGATAAATTCTTTTGATGGTGTTTTCTAAGGTATGTTATTTACAGGTCATATCATCATTTTCGCTATAACTTTTTTTCTATAATGATTCAAACTGTGAAATTTCTATTCCATTGAGAAAACATACCCAAGTATCTTTGGTAAAAAAATCATCTTGTGGTTCGTTGTATTTTTGGAGTTACACTCCGTGGAAAATAGGGTTTGTGGCTAGTCCTGAAACTAGTCAAAAATAGGTGTTTCGGGTAAAAACATCCTAACTTCTTCATAACAGATCCAAATTTAGTGATACCAAATGTTTTGGTTAGGGTATAGGCTGTAGTATTTTTTTTAATATGTTCATATCAATTCAATGAATATTTTGTGCGGGCCACGCTCTACAAGGTCTCTCTCTAGAATAAGCCAGAATTCAACAAGGTATGCCATTTTTTCTATAACGCCTTTTCTGAGAGGTTCCAAGTAGTGCCACCTGGAGGAATTTCATAAAACACACTGAATAATATTGTGTATCAGTTTCAGATCTTTATTCATTACAGGTACAAAGTTATGATTATTTCAAGTTGGGGTTGTTGACTAATCCAAAACTAGTCATGGTTGAGACAAGCAGTTGACGAGTTAGCACATACATGAGGTGTATAGTTGATGATGTTGGTAGATATTGATGAGTCATTGTTGATTATTATTTGACACATGATTGGTATATACTTGGTACATGGTTGGATGCACTTGTTTATGGTACAGGTCGATTACTGGTTGTTTGGCACAGGTTGGTGCATGGTTGATGCACTTGTTTATGTTGACAGATTGATATCTTTTGAGGATTGTTGCCTCATCTCAGTTGGTGCTGAGAATGTAAGTTGAGTCTTGCATATAGATCTGGTTCTCTTGTAGAGTTTTACTCTATTCATTTGTTGCTGAAAAACCATCGGATTGAAGTCCATAATAAAAAGAAAAATTGTACATACATCTTGTGTTCTTTGTGTTCCTTGTGGAGATGATTTGTTGATGATATGTTGCTGATATGTATTCACATATAACTGATTATAAATGACAGCAATGAGTAATGAGAAAATGTTGAATGTTAACTAAGGAGTTTTTGTGTAAGAGGGAAGTTTTGGGAAAAAGATCCCCACGCTCTTTCACCCCCCCCCCTCTAAGTGTGGTAGGTGTGTCCAACACTTTCGGTATTTGTAATGCTCCCTCCACTTTCTAGAGCTTGATGAATAAGATTTGTGAACCCTTCCTATGCAATTTTGTGTTAGTCTTCTTCGATGATATATTGATTTGCAATAAAGCATGGGAATCACACATAGAGCATGTTGATTAGTCCTTGCAACTCTTGAGAGATAACCACTTATTCGTGAAGCACTCCAAATGGGATTTTGGGGCCCCTAAGGTTGAATATTTGGGTCACACTGTAAGTCAAGAGGAAAGGTTCAATTCCCATGAGGGTTGTTCTTGAATTCATGGCATCAGTTTGAAGAAGTGGTTGAATGCACAATTTCACCTAAAGAGATTATATTAAATGAAATTGTGACCCATGCACACATAAGTGGATCAAATACCACCCCTATGTCCTTCATATTTTGTTAATTGAGTCTAGCTCAAGTTGTAGATGGGATAATTTGTTATCCTTCCCACCCGAGTTCAAATCCCACTTGTGACATGTTTTCTCTTCATGATATAATTGTTGATTTGGGTTGGAAAGGTATAAGAAATATCATTCTCACCTATGTGTTGGAGGGTGGGAGCTTGGCAACATGGAAAAAAAAAACATGCTACTACTTCTAGTTTGAATTTTCAAGGAATGGTGAAGTTTTTTTGTTTTTTACTTATGGATTCACCATGGATTGAGCCTTCAACTTGAACACAATAGGAGTTATTATCTAAGGATAAGAATGATGTTTCTATACTTTTGTTTGTTAAATAGAAAACCACAAACTTGTATTCTCTTGATTAGAAATAAACTAGTGAATGAGATACAAATAAACATGGGATGGCTCGGTGAAGAACTAGCTCTTATAAGCTAAATAGGGATATGGGAGAAAACCAAGGAGCCATGGGAAGAAATATTGTGTAATATATGTGGGAACAATGAATTTGAAATGGAACAACACTTCCTACTTCATTGCACTAGATACTCACATCAAAGAAGGGGCCAAAATCCATACCAAGGATTGGAAAGTGATATTCTAAGAGGATCAAGTAGGGGCCACTACAAGGTTGGTCGAGATACATTTGCGAGCAAGAAAAGGGTTGTAAGAAGAGTAGTGTGACAATCAAGACCTACAATGGATCCTTAATTTTAAGATATTTTGTATTGCAACCAAGCAATGGCCATCATGGTTTCCTTCTTATTTTCACATTTGTTTTTTGTTATTTAAGCGAACCATTGGTGGTTACATGTATGCTTTATTTTTTTCATCTGTTGTTTTCTAGTGCTCAATGGACAAGTGACATAAGTTGTAACCAATTTTTTCCCATAAAGACTACAGTCTCCTATACAGTTTAATAAAAATATATATCTATCTATCTAACCATCTATAGAACCCAAATCACCATGAAGTTCTTGTGCACTACCATATACATAAAAAAATGGATATGTTAGTGTATCCAAATATATGAGCATGTTGTTTGTAGTACAAAAGAGAATGTCATTTGGGATCTCTATCTATAAATCTTGTATAAGTTTTCTACATAAGAGATATATTAGAGCTATGTACAATGATTTGTTGGAAAAAACACTTAACATAAAAGAGTTGAAAGTCATAATGTATTTTTCCATTATCTTCGTAAGGAAAGCCACCCTAGAAGCTCAAATTATCTTTATAATTAGAGAAACATGTTATCACATAGATTGTAGGCTGGGAAAAACCCGACCCAGTCCATAAGAGTGAGATAACAATGGGAGTAACTACTTGTTGTCACTTGAGATGGATACTGTTAGCACTAGGAATCACCCTCAGATTCCATAGAAGGTAAGCCCAATACCCATAAGGTTATATGTAAATGTAAATTATTTTAGAGAGGTCAAATGGATAAAACTCAAGGTAGTAATGTTCCAAGTCAGAAATTTGGGCTAGCATGCACCAACAATTGGGGTCTTGATCAACTTTAGTCAGTAAGTGGGATTAAAGGTGAATAGAGAGAAGAATTTGGTGAGGAACATGTAGAGGTTTGCTATGGACATCAGGTCTTCAATCATCCTAAGGAGGAAAAACTCAAAACACAAGATCTTTTTGAATTCAAAGTTTAAGGAAACTGAAGAACATCATAACAATACTATAATCAAACATTCATCATAATATCACTACAAAAATCCATGTGAATCATTCAATCATGAACACTTTAGTATCAGAGGAAAAAATATGGAATAATAAAATTGACTTATATTAATCAAGATGTCTCAAATCAGGTACATAACCAGTTAACCAGTAGCTTCATCAAAATATTACAAAACAAGGGAGCCTAGCTCAACCATTCGAACCTACTAAATCATTTGAACTATCTATTTATAAAAAAAAGGGAAGGCAACAGCTGGAGATGTGAGTTGGCCTTCCTCCCATGTATCTCCAAATAGTTATTTCATTTAATAGCTTAAACTAATAATTGTGCTATAAAAAGGGAAAATGTTGGCCACTGATCCAACCAACTTTGAATTGACTTGATCTTATTTGATGTGCATCTCCCTGCATTTCAAGTGTCCTTCAGAGGCTTGTAAATTTTTATCATGTTGCCAATTACCATCTCTGCCTTTCTCCACATCTTCAGCCACTCACAAGGATGATAATTCGAACCCCTTGATTCCTGGTACCTGTTGGTAGAGTTTTTCGGTAGCTCTCTGGGTAGAAAGCTTTTGTCGTGCCTCCACCAAATTCCATGTAATTTCGTAGCGCAACCTCCAAAATAGGCATGCCAAATGGGTAGCGTCGGGCTTGTGTGTCTCTATGCAAAATTCGACCTCTATTAAAATTTTGGTAGTGCCTACCTGTGTAATTCACTCTCTGTTAAAATTTTGGTAGCGCCTGTATGTGTATTCGCATGCAATTCGGTAGCTCCCAACTGAATTCGCAGCACCATCATTTCACTATTGACAGATTTGGTAGCACCCATGGAAGTTAGCAACGCCATCACTACACCAGTCTTAGGCGATTAGGTAGCGCTATAGGTAGTACACTGATAGTATATGAAAATTAGACAATTTTGTAGCGCCATAGCACTACGGAATGTCTATGCTACTTCTTTTGAAGAGATTAACTATTTGCAAAAAACCAAAAACCCTAAGTAGTATGCATTAGAAGCTTGTATATCCTGTATAGGTGGAAAAAAGTAATACTTCCTCAATCACTTATCTTTGCAAAAAGGGGCCATTCTAAAAAATGGAGCTCACCTTTCACGAATCACTTCATCAACCTAACACTCCTTCTTGTGGAAGGAGGACTTCCCTTTGGCACATTAGCATGCTTCCCTTTAGTAGTAACAAGCTTATTCATTGGAGCTATGCTTTCCTTGGCTATTGGCTTCTCCTTTCCAATATCAGCTTCAACCAACACATTCAATTTTCTTTGAGCCATCTCATCCTGGAATTGTTGCAACTCTGCTTTGATCTTTTTGTTCTAAGATTGAAAGTCTCTATTTTGCCTATAGAGGTTCTTGAGTTGCCTATGAAAAGGTTGGGCTCTTCTTGTTGAAAATCTTGCTAAGTCAAGAGTGTTTTTGTAACCATCCATGAGCTCTTTCATCTTAATCCTTTCAGATAGGGCTTCATATTTCAGACGAGCCACCTCCTTCCTAGCTTCCTTGAGTTGTTTAATCAATATTTTGAAGGTCTGGTTGCTAGGTGGAGTGGTGATGTGGACAGTCTCAATAGGATTTTTTATGGCTTCATCTTCTTGTTGCACAGGGATTACCTCTTCTATCTCAACAGGTTTCTCAATGCCTTTTCCCTTATCCCTCTTCTTCTTTGGAATGAAAGCCATAGGCTGCTCAATGATTTCTCCCTTATCCTTATTTTTCTTCAAAGTGGAAACCTTTGATAGGGCTTGAGTTTAAACAGCCTCCTCGAGAACCGATGATCTTGTGAAAGGTCTTCTGACTTTTGTACTGGCTATTGAAGGAGATGAAGAGAAGTGTAGTTTCCTTCCTTTCTTGGTTGTGTCTTTAGTAGAGGAAGGGACCTCTTCTAATTCTGGTGCAGGATGGGGTGAAAGGTCTCTCTGTGGAGAATGGTAGGCCTCCCTCTCTATTTCTGCCACTTCCTTAATGGCTTCTTGATCTTGAACATGGGCCTTACTCTTTCTTTTCTTATTGGCTCCTATTGGAGCAGCACTGGTGGATGGCAAAGGGATTGGTAGCTGTGACTGAGGAGTAGTTTCTATGTCCAATTTCATGTGATCAGAAGCAATGAAGTGTTCCCATGAGATGTTCCTCTTTCTCAGATATTCAGAAACCAACATTCTAATCAACCCAGAATGAAAAATTCTAGTATCCACAGCCTTTGATTTGGATTGAACTCTATATGAAATTTTGCCTATGCTTCTCAAAAAATAGAATGTAATGTTCATTTCATATTTTCCAGTAAAATGCAACAGAATCCTTATATGGTATTGGTATAGTGTATTGAACCTCCCCTCACATGTGAAGTATCTTTGAATGATCTTCAACATCTTATCAAATTCTTCAATTAGATGATTTCTTGGTACCCCTTTGGACAGGTTGTGAGTTTGATACTCTGGCTTAAGGAAGTCTTTGGAAAAGGTTGCATTCAAGGCCATGGATTTAAACCATTTCTCTCCAGTGATAGGGATCCCTGTAGCTGTTGAAATAGAGGTCTCAGACACCTCAAATTCTAGTTCCCCTACCTTAGTCTTCAGGCCATCAAAATGTGATTCAAATTGACTTTCCACCACATGATGACCCCTCTACATATTTTGGCAGAAAGTAAAGCAGCCCACCCTTTGAAAAAATTCTCTAGCCATGGGCTATGCCTCAAATAAATGCATGTATGCAGGCTCAGTTCTAACCACAGTACCTCCCTTATGCAACTTTTTCTTCTGATGAGTCTCCATAGTTTAGGATGAAAGGTTTAAATCTATGGTGTAGTGATGGCCAGGAAAACAAAGAGTCAGACTTCAATAAGAATTTGATAGTGAATAGTGGTTGCCCCTTTCCAAGAACCTCCCCTAACTCAAACTAGTTGTTGGCTTAGGAAACAATGGTTGTGAATTTCCCTCCCTTTTCTATTCATAAATCTTAAAACTGGGGAATAATAAGGTGAAGAAATATATCACTACAATTGTCTTTGAAAACTGGGTCGAAAACAATCCAATTCAAATGGTAGAGGAAGAAGGGGAAAAGGCAGCGTCGTTTCAGCAGCAATTTTAGGTAGCACAACACACATACAAGAGGTAAAGTTTTCTTGGGCATTCAAAACTCGGGAACAAGGCGAGTAGATGTATTATGACTGACAACCAGGTGATGGTGATTGTAGATCTATGTGAAGGGAGGATTGGTAGAAAGCATGAGGGAAGGGTCTTTTTCCAATTCTGCAGGCACGATCGCTACCAGAACTCCAAGCTATAATTGCTACCCGAAATTGATACGTAGAGGGGGGAAACCATGGGATACCTAGAAAGTTGACGATAACATGGAGTGTTGCATATGTTTAGGAGAGCCACGAGCATATCGGCGTCCAAATCCACCTCAGCAATCGTTCCTGTAGCGCCACTACCAATTGGTCCGAATTGGTATTTTTTGCAGTGCAGAGTTTTGAGCTTTCAAAATTTGAAAACCGTTAGCAAGCTCATAAAGATGAATCCTCGAAGACATATTTTAACTAACCATGGTGCTGAAAAAAAGGTATAAATGACATCATTGTTATGATAACAAATCATGGTAAAGGATGAAGGACAGGGAGTGCACTACGGAAACTCCTAGTGAGTTGGCAGCACTCCCTTTTCAAAAAATGATTTGACCATTAAGCATAGGACAAAGGGACATCATGGCAAGGCTATGGAGGCGTGAGTGAGGAGGGTGACATGTCAAGTCAAGCTAGTCGTGGGGTGAGTCGGGCTTAGTGTCGAGTCATGAAGGGGGTCAAAACATAAGACAAGAAAATGAACCTAGGCCAAAAGTTTATGTGAGGATCAAAACTTGAGTCATGAATTAAGCCTTTATTTATCAAGGTCACCTAAGTAAATCACACTTTTAAGAAGAAAATCAAAATTAAAAAATCTAAAGGCTTAGAAAAATTAAAACTAAGGGCTAAAGACCCAAGGAAACTTAGTGTGATAACAGATACTCCCCTTGCTTTAGTGATGATAATCCACCACAAGGGGGGAATCTCGATGAACCTAGGGGGATTGAGATGGAAAATGTTATAATGACCAATGAAACCCCTATAGGTCAATTTTGGAAGTGGAAAGAGTCTTGGAATAGAGTCTTGTTGATTAAGGGAGGTTTCCAAAGTGTTGTGTAACTGCAAGACAATGTTAAACATGCCTGAGACAAGACGATTGTTCGATACACAAGACAAATAGCCAAGGGGAAAGGCAAGAAAATATTGTTGTCATAAATTGTAGAAGAATATAAGATTTAAATCAGAAAAGTAAATGAGCAAATGGTTGCAAAACATGTTTCCAAATGTCAAGTAAAAGATATTAGGAACTAAGCTAGTAATGTCTAGTTTAACTTCCATTGAAAAGAGAAAGACTTTAATGTAATTTAGGCTTGTTTATTATGTGTTATGAGAAAGTATTATTACAGCCAATTGGATGTAGAAAACAAATGCTGCATAATCAAATTCCAACCATAGAAATCAACAAGTAAACCATCAAAAATATATCCAATGAGCAGTAGAACAATAATCTAGGTTCACAAGTAAATTTCAACAGTGGAAAAATGAGCAATAGATAAAAGAAAGTAAGTTTTTATGCAGCCCTAATGGTTGTAGCATTAATTTGATTACAACAAGAGAATTACTAGGCTAATCTAGATGCCCTTAGGGCAAAAACAAGCTTATGACACTAAGAAAAAATTCCAACTTGAACAAATACAATATCTCTCAATTTCACATATACCAATGCAATGATTTTATTTATCCAATGAAAATTAAGATTAGTGCCTTATCAATGGGTTATGGAGTCTTATTTTGTAATGTTATATCTACTAATTCTCTAGGGGTGTAAGCCCTTTTACTCCCTAGGGAAAGCAAATCCAACAAGGTAAATCTAGGAGGGTGTAAGCCCTTTTACTCCTCCTAGCAACCTTTTGCAATAGCTTATCGAATAACAATTATGATGAATCTTGGTAGAGGGTGTATTACATTATACTCCTCCAAGGGTTTATAAAAGAATAACTATGTAGAAATTCCTTACCAATTCCAAGAAAATAGAAAAATAAACCTTTATCTACCAAAAACATTCCATCACCATAGCAAGAGACAAGAATCCAAGATATACCGCACCATTTTACCTCCAAATACAAGTGTTTAGCATCCAAATAGAATCAAAGAGAGAGATATGTGATTTTCCCAAGAGAGGCAAAAATTTCAGCCACAAAGTATGTAATTCTCAAGTGAGATGATATGATAAAATGAAATGAAATGACATTTATTTATACAAGGTCATCTAAACAAAGTTTCTCCACTTATATTTAGGGTAAAACACAATTAGGGAGCCTGACCTTCTATAATTTCCCCTTTACAAATCAAAAATTAAAATTACAATTAAAAGAAGCCCTACATGATGATGTCATGCCCTTTAGGGGTGACGTTTTGGCATTTTGACCAAGTCGTTGAGCTATTGAGGGGGATGTTGGCCCTCCAAAGGCCATGTGCCACCTTGACAAGCACTATATTCCATCAACCGTGCCAATTCATCAGCAAATCATCACCACCATCACCAAACCTTGTCCCCAAGAGTGATGTCATGCCCTAAAAGTGACACTTTGAGCCTTTTACATCAAACGTTGGAAAATAGGGGGCTAGCTCTGCTTCTTAAAGGTGTCATATCATGCCTCCAAATGAAATATTCCTCATCCAATTGTCCAAGGAGAGGGGGCACAAAATCCATCCTATGGGCTTCATTCCCCAAGTGAAGGTCCAAGTGACCTTGTGCCTCCACGGAAAAGCTTTCCACCTGTCAAGGCCCTGCAAAGACAAACAAATTCTCCCTCCATGGGCTCACAAGTCACAAGCATCATGTCAAGTAAGCCATATATAATAAAATAACCACCCGAATGTGTGCATCAAATCCCCCCTCTCAAAATAAAAAAAAAATGCTCAAATATCTTATGAAACTTTCCAAATTTAGGTATGGGAGGGTTGTCATGGTGACCTATTGGCTGAATAATTCCCCAAGTCAAGGATTTTTTTCCAGGTGGACCCTCTCTAAGTCATGTGAAGAGTATGAGATGAATGAGGGTAATACTTTTGGGCATGGGTTTTCTTGATATACAAGGGCTCATATTGTCTCATTTATGGGTTCCTTTGTAGAGGGTGTGTTTCCCTTCATCCGCAATGTATGATTTTTCCAAGACCTTTTGCCATTAAATTTATTAGAGTGTTCCCAAGTTGAAGCTAAAGTGTGAATCTACCTAAGCATGAAAAGCATTTCCCACCTTAACTCTACCTTGGTCACATTGTGCTTCCCCAAGTTGAAGATGATGTGTGGGACTTATACCTAATAATGAAAAATATTTCCCACACACACTCTACCTTGGCTGGCATGTTTAATTAGTTATTTATTTTACGGGTCCCTCAAATTTTGTGACAAACATTTCATTGTTCTTGGGATCTCTGAGCGAGCATCTGGAAGGTTTTATGATTGGATTTTATCTTTTTCCAAATACAAACCTTTGGGCCTTCAGCCCCTTCTACCCACTAAATGAGGTATAATCCCTTCTTGGGTCAATGTGGCCCAAAAAACCCAAAAGATGGGGAAATGAAGGGAAAGAAACATGGAAAGTGGAAAGTATGTGCGAGATTGGTACGATGACTCATTAAGGAGACCCCCAGTAGAAAATATTTCCCCGAGGGTGACCACTTACTAGGACACAATGTCAACCATAAAGGTGAAATGGGGCAAAGAGCATAATTTTCAAGAAAATGTTTTCAAAATCAAGGAAGAACCTTTTTGCAACATATTTAAATGATTCATTTATTAAAAAGACACTTACCACAATGTTGGACTCGTTACCTCATGGAGAAAGACCTTTCATCCTCTATGAGCCAAGCTAGTGTGGTGAATGGTGCAACCATCGATCTCATGGTGATGGGTGGTGTGATGTGGGGCTTTACCTGTTGGTCTATCTCTTGGTGGTCCATGTCTGCAACCTGAGGGCCTCGATAAATCATCTCCTTATTTATCCCTAGAAATGGGGGATAACAAAACATAAATATAAGACACAATTCGTTGGAAAGTAACATTTTTCCCTTGTTTTTTGTTCTTACATTCTATGGAGTTATTCCTCTTAAAGGCACGAGAAAAAAACGTTGTTCCTCTCCAATTGGTCGAGTGTCTAAAAACCCTCTTTATTATATCTCTAGTTATTGAAGTATAAGTCAATATGTTAATTGGATCTTGATTCATTGTGATGAGGAAGTAGGAGGCTTCTCTGTTGATAACTATGAAACCCATGCTCTTGGCAGTATGCAAGCTCATTCACCCTTGCCTTGGAAAACAACAATGAAACAACGGAAGTAAGGGATGCTTGCTACTCATATATATGTTGAATGGTAAAACTAGAGGTATAAGCTAGATTTTTCAACTCCTCAACATTTTGAGACAAAAACACTTGTTTACTCCATAAAAATGTTTACAATATTATTATGATGAGGTTCATTGATAGCCACGAAAGATTGACCATCAATTCCCATGCTACTTAAGAAGAATGTTCATGAAGTTGGAAAAGAATACATACGGTTCAGGTGATAAGAAAGATAGTCTTAGTTTTAAGAATAATGATTATTGACCATAAAATTTCCAGTGTTTGGATTAATATGCAACGTGCCTTAAAATAAGAACTCTTAATTAAGATTTAATTTAATGCAAATGGTGTGATTCCATGGTCTAGTGGTGAGGACATTAGACTTTGAATTGAATGGCTTGAGTTCAAATATTGGTGGAACCCTTTACTGGTTTCCAAATTTATTAGCATAACAATAGCTTTTCCAACTGCAAACCATTGTATCTATAAATATAAATAGAGTTGTAACAAAACAATTGTATCTATAAATATAAATAGATTTGTAACAAAACAATTGTATATATAAATATAAATACAATTGTAAGAAAACAACATTTTCAACTTCACCATTAGCCTCTAATAGTAACATTGAGGTGCAATACCATTATGTCAACATTTTTAGCTTCACCATTAGCCTCTAAAATAAAATTGAGGTGTAATCCCATTATATCATTGAACAACTTAAACAGACTTTGCATATGTAGCTATGTGAGATGGGAAAGATGCTTATTGATAGATTTATAGAGTCCTTGCTTAAGGATAAGTTCAAATATTGCAGAGATGGCTTAGAAGTAAACTTTGTTCACTAACTACACAAATATTAGACCAAATGCACTATGTTCAGTGACTACAAAAATATTAAACCAATTGTAGTATGAATGCATCTATTTTGGATTGTACATCATTAGAGATCTTGTGTGTCTTTGACTTTATGATCCTTTATAATTTATATGAACTAAACTTATGAGTTATGATGAAATTTATTTTTGTAAACTTTGATTGCACAAGTTATGTTACACATGAAAGTGTGAAAGTTCAATGGAAGAAAGTTTCTAAAGCATGTTATTTCAAATTAAATATATTGTATTGTTATTTTTCCATGGTCCCTCTAATTTCAATATTTTCAAGGACTATAATATTTGAGTCGTATTATCTCTTTTAATTCATTTCAAACACAAAGTATAAGAACTTGGATTTGTGTAAATTTAGTGTATACTAAGCATGCCTTTTGGGATTGCAGAGTATGCAAAATTGAACATTGTGTGAATGAATTATATCTCATGTTAGGGTCCTACCCTAACCTCATTATTTATATACTTATTAATGTATGAGGCCACTTTAATTTATCAAGGCCCATGAAACAGTTAGTTAATAGTCACTCATTGTGAAAAGGGTCCTTCCCCACACTTGTCCTCCCCAAGGTAATTCCCCAAGCACAACCATTACTCATCACCAATAGTCATGGTGTCAAAGAAGGAAGGCACTTCCTACATGTGTCCTCATTTTTCTTGGAAGATTGGTTGTTGTCATTGATGTCAACCCTAGTTATTGGTTGTAGTTATTGATGTCAACCCTAGTCATTGGCTTTTGGACCCCATAGTTGATCGAAGTAGATAGACATGAATGAAATTACACATGCAGATACAACACCCATGGATGGATAGTATAAGTTATGCCGCTTCCAGTGGTATGTGGCACGTCATGCCGATCCTCACGATTAAGGAGAAATGAATTTTTGAGGATGACAATGTGAATTGAAGCAGAAGCTATGTTTCGTCCCTAATGTTAAAAGGAAGTGACATAAAGGGTATAAATACATCTCATGATACATTAATTTTTCAATACACACAAGTTTATTAATGAGCAAGGAGATATAAGTCAAATTTCTAAGGAAAACTAAAGTAAACAAGGCCGAATTTCAAGGGAGGATGAAGTCTTTGGGTGATGTGTTATAAGGTATGTTATTTATAGGTCATATTACCATTTTCTTTATAACTTTGTTTCTAGAATGATTCATATAGTAAATTTCGGAGGATATTGAGAAGACATATCAAGGTACCTTTGGTACAAATTTCAGCTCTTTATTCACTAAAATTTTGGAGATACACTATGTGGAAGATAAGGTTTTTTACTAGTCCTGAAGTTATTCATAAACAGGTGTTCTGGGTAAAACAGTCATAACGTCTTCATAGAGAATCCAAATGAAGTGAGACCAATTGCATTATAAATAATATAGTATCTGGTTTCTTGTGTCTGAATTTTGGAATCCGATGTTAAATATTGAGCGCAGGGCATGTTGTACAAGTTCGCTCTCCTGAATAAGCCATAATTGAATAAGTTCTACCATTTTCTCTCTAACTCCTTTTCTGGGAGGATTGAAGGAGTGAAAATTGGAGGAGTTTCATAGAATACATTTATTAATATCAGCTATAGGATCAGAGTATTCCAATAAGTGAAGAATTGCAGAATTTGAAGAAGTCTCAGGAAACATTACCAGGTTCTATGTGATGGTTGGTTGATGGTGATAATTTAATGTAAATTTTTATTATCTCTCATGTATTCTTGGGTGGAAGGAAGGGGAAAGGATAGAGAGGTAAACCCTCTCTTGATATTGGAGGATTGTATATTCCTTTTGGAGGTTTATCCCTCCCTTTATATTTGAAAGTTGTAGCTACCTTTGGAAGTCATTACTTCCTTTGAAAAATAATACATGATTACTTCTTATATATTGTGCATGGTGTATTGGTGTATCTCTTATACTATTCTTCATTGCTCATTGGATATAAATTGAATATATGATATGATTGAAGTACAAGTTCTAAAATACTAATTTCTCTAAATATTTATTCACCCCCCTCTCAGTATTTCCAACCAACCATTACTAGAAAAGTGATGGGTTGTGGCACTGCTAAATAGGTATGGGACAAACTCAAGATCATCTATGAAGGTGATCCAAAAGTTAAGAAGGTCAAGCTTCAACGACATAGAGCAGAATTTGAAAATTTGAAGATGGATGAAAAGGAAGATATTGCAGCCTATTTTCTCAAAGTTGATGAATTTGTTAATGCTATCATAGGATTAGGTGAAGATCTCAATGAATCCTTGGTTGTACAAAAATTGTTGAGATCACTTCTTTTGAAGTATGATGCTAAGGTCTTTGCCATTGAAGAAACTAGGGACTTGACAAAAATGGCAATGGATGAATTACATGGGTCTCTTATAGCATATGAAATGAGAACATGTACAGAAAGTGACCAACCAAAAAATGAAGCATCCTTTAAATCCATAAAGAATACAAAAGACAAGGATAACGAACTTTATGAAGAAATAAAAAATTTCGTAAGAAGGCTCCAGAAGGGAACCAGCATATACAAAGGTAAGTCTCCTCTTAAATTATTTAATTGTGGTAGAACATGACATATTGTTAAAAGATGATACTATAAAAAGAGAAGTCTCAACAATAAAAAAAGATTCTACTCCAAGGATGATGAAATCTCCTCAGATGAGAGTGAAGAAGAATATAATGATGGAGGAGAAGTCATCTTCGTAACCCAAGAAACCCAGGATGATGATCAAAAGAGTTCTAAAGAAGAAGAAATTATTTATGAAAAAGATTCAGATGAAGAAACCAACTTTGATTCCTTTTGGGGATACAAAGAGAACATAGAGAGTGAACAGGAAGATGAGAATATTGAAAAGTTGAAGCATGTTGAAACTGAAAATAGCAAGATTAGAAACACAAACATAATACTAAAATGTGAATTGAGTAGTTGTGAAGAAGAGAATCACAAGCTTGAAAAGACCATTGATAGCTTGAAGGAACAATTAGAAGATTATGAGAAATTGAAAGAAGAATTGGATCATACAAAAGGGGAGCTACTATTGACAATATAAAAGTTGAAGAAGTTTGAAAGAAGCACGGAAACATTAGATGAGATCCTTAGCAGTCAAAGATGTCCAAATGACAAGACAGGACTAGGATACAATGACAGTTTGAAGACAACACAACAAGAGAAGGAAGATGAAAAGGATGAAACCAACACTCCAGAGCAAGTTGAAAAACAAGATAGAAGACCAGAATTAAGAAGGAATGAGACATCAAAATGATCCTCTCCCATAAAGTATGAAAGAAATCATTATGAAGGTAACTACAGAAGAATAGATCATGAACCCAGATGGACCACACCACAAATAAGATCACTTACTCCCAGGTATCAAAATTTCTTTCTTGGACATTGTTATACTTATGGAAATTTTGGACACAAGGCAATCAATTGTAGAATCAATGAAAGGAATAACTACGCAAGATACATGAATGGTGCAAATAATATATATGGAAATGTTCGCAGACCTGTCAACATAAATTATAATCCATTTGACCCATTAATGGATTAAAATATTGTATGCTACAAGTGCAATAATATTGGTCACAAAGAAAGAGATTGCATAGAGATGAAGGAAGATAATCCTATGCCAAATGTCTTTATACCAACTACAACATGGAGAAGGAAAGAAATCCCATACAATGAAAACTCTCGAATATCATTGGTCGCTGAAGAATGCAAAGAAGAATATGAATGGTTCATAGACAGTGGGTGCTCATCTCATATGAACGGAGATCAAAGGAAATTTGTCAACTTGAAGAAAAAGGGTGGAAATGTTGCATTTGGAGATGACTCATCTACCAAAATACTTGGAAAAGGAACCATCAAGCTTGGAAGTGAAAATGTAAAAGCAGGAAAAGTCCTATTGGTTGAATATTTGAAGAAGAATATCCTCAGTGTCAGCAAATTATGTGATCAAGGATACACTCTTACGTTTGACTCCCGAAGATGTAAAATCAAAGAAAAGAACTCAAGAAGATTGGTTGCAACTGCAACAAAAAGACCGAACAAAATATACATCCTAGACACGAAGAAGAGAGAGAAGACAAAATCCACACAAAAGGATTCCAAGGAAGAAAAAGTCCCAAAGACCAAAAAGAAGGATGAAGTATTATTGAGTGCCACATGTTCAAGGGGAGCAACCCCAAAGAAGAAGGTCACCTTATTCCATTGAACTCAGGAGGAGCAGCCCCACGCTTTGTCATTGATGTCAAAGGGGAGAGAAATTGGGAGCATGAGTGTTGCCATCAATGACAAAGGGGGAGATTATTGGTTGGTGTCATTGATGTCAACCCTAGCCATTGGTTGTAGTCATTGATGTCAACCCTAGTCATTGGCTTTTGGACCCTACAGATGATCGAAGTAGATAGACATGAAGGAAATTACACATGCATGTACAACACCCATGGATGGATAGTATAATTCACACCGCTTCCAGTGGTATGTGGCACGTCATGTGGATCCTCATGATTGAGGAGAAATGAATTTTTGAAGATGACAATGTGAATTGAAGTAGAAACTACATGTCGGCTCTCATGTTAAAATGTAGTGACATAAAGGGTATAAATACATCTCATTATACATTCATTTTTCAATACACATAAGTTTATTAATGATCAAGGATATCTAAGTCTAATTTTTGAGGAAATCTGAAGTAAAGAAGACCGAATTTCAAGGGAGGATGAAGTCTTTTGGTGATGTGTTCTAAGGTATGTTATTTACGGGTCATCTTACCATTTTTGCTATAAATTTGTTTCTAGAATGATTCAGATGGTGAAATTTGGAGGATATTTAGAATACATATCAAGGTACATGTGGTAAAAATTTAAGCTTTTGATTCAATGTAATTTTGGAGATACACTATGTGGAAGATATGGTTTTTGACTAGTCCTTAAGCTAGTCATAAATAGGTGTTATGGGTAAAACAATCATAATGTCTTCATAGAGAATACAAATGAAGTGAGACCAATTGCATTGGAAATAGTATGGGTCTTAGTTTCGTGTTTCTGAATTTCAGAATCCTATGTTAAATATTGAGCACGAGGCATGTTATACAAGTCTGCTCTCCTGAATAAGCCAAAATTGAATAAGGTCTACCATTTTCTCTATAACTCCTTTTTTGGGAGGATTCAAGGAGTGAAAATTGGAGGAATTTCATAGAATACATTGAGTAATATCAGATACAGGATCAAAGTATTCCAAGAAGTGAATAATTTCTGAAGTTGAAGAAGTCTGAGGCAGCATTACCAGGTTCTATGTGATGGTTGGTTGATGGTGATAATTTAATGTAAAGTTTTATTATCTCTCATATATTCTTGGGTGGAAGGAAGGGGAAAGGATAGAGAGGTCAACCCTCTCTTCATCTTGGAGGATTGTATCTTCCTTTTGGAGGTTTATCCCTCCCTTTATATTTGGAAGTTGTAGCTACCTTTGGAAGTCATTACTTCCTTTGAACAATAATACATGATTACTTCATATATACTATGCACTGTGTATTGGTGTATCTCTTATACTATTCTTCATTGTTCATTGGATATTCTTCATTGTTGATTAGATATAAATTGAATACATGATCTTATTGAAGTACAAGTTCAAAAATACTAATTGCTCTAAATATTGATTCACCCCCTCTCAGTATTTCCAACAATTTTTGGGCTCTTAATAATTTGACAATCAAGGACAAATTTCCCATCCCAATTATTGATGAACTCTAAATGAAATTCATGGAGAAAATTTTTTCACTAAGTCGGATCTACATTCAAGATACCACCAAATCAAGATGAAAGAAAAAAATATCCCTAAGACAGTGTTCAGAACACACGAAAGGTCATTATGAGTTTCTAGTGATGCCTTTCAGTCTTTGTAATGCTCCCTCCACTCTCCATAGCTTGATGAAAAAGATTTTTGAACCCTTTCTATGCAATTGTGTGTTGGTCTTATTCGATGATATCTTGATTTACAATAAAGTATGGGAATCACACATAGATCATGTTGATAATTCCTTTCAACTCTTGAGAGACAACCAATTATTCATGAAGTACTCCAAATATGCTTTTGGGGCCCCTGAGGTTGAATATTTAGGTCACATTGTAAGTTAGGAGGGAGTACGAGTTGATCCCAAGAAAGTGGTGGCTATGCAGGATTGGCCACATCCAAAAACATTGAATATATTGAGGGGTTTCTTAGGACTTACAAGCTACGATAGGAAATTTAAAAAAAAAAATTATGGAAAAATTGCAACTCCTCTAACTTCACTCCTTAAAGAAAATTCCTTTGTCTGGAGTGAGGTAGTAGCACAAGCCTTCATTGCTTTAAAGGATGACATGTGCACTATTCCAATATTAGTAGTGCCTTAATTTAATAACACTTTTGTCTTGGAATGTGATGTTTCAGGCAAAGGTCTCAAAGCAATATTGATGCAAGAAGGATGTCCCTTGGCATTCGCCAGTAAGCAATTGTGTGACCACAATTTCGGAAAATCCATATATGAGAAGGAAATGATGTTTATCCTTCATGCGGTGGGTATTTGGCACCCATATATGATAAGGAGGAAATTTTAGATCAATACTAACCATCATAGTCTAAATTACTTCCTTGAACAATAGTTGTATTCACCATATCAACATAAATGGGTCGCCAAGATGTTGGGGTATGATTATGAGATCATATATACGAAGGGTAAAGAGAATGTTGTGGATGATTTTTTATCAATTTGAGGAGGATGGGTTACTCCTTATCTTATCATTACCAAGTCCAAGATGGCTCAAGGAAGCCCACAGAGAATGGCTACCAAACAGTACTTTAAGGAAACTCATTCAAAGGATTCAAGTAGATCCCAACCCACCTAAAATTTATGCATGGAAACGTGATACATTGTGATATAAAGGACACATTGTTTTGGCAAAAGATTCAACCCTAAAACAAAAATTCTTAGAGGAGTTGCATTCATCATAGATAGAAGGTCACTCTAGTTTTCATAAAACCTATGAAAGAATTAAATGTTCATTCTTCTGGGATGAAACGAAAACATATATCCAAGATTATGTAGCATCCTGTGATGATTTCCAAAGAAACAAGGGAGAGACAGTGAATAGAGATTTGGACAAACATTTCAATGGATTTTATCATGGGACTCCCAAAAGCGAGCAACAAATCAGTCAGCATAGTGGTTGTTGATCATCTTTCAAAAGCTACTGATTTTTTTTTCCCTAGATCATCCTTTCACTCCTTCCTCGAAGGCCCAGGCCTTCATGGATCAAATCTTTAAGCTACATGGTATGCCCACTTCCATTGTCTCGAATCAAGACCCCACATTCACAAGAAAATTTTGGTAGGAGCTATTTAAACTTCAAGGCACGCCACTGAATATGAACACTACATATCATCCTCAAACTGATGGTCAAATAGAAGTGGTAAATAAGTGCCTAGAAACCTATTTGAGATGCTTTGCTTATGAAAAGTTGCACCAATGGGCACAATGGATTCCCCTTGTTGAATGGTGGTATAACACCACTTATCATGGAGCTAGCAAAATGACACCATATGAAGCTATTTATGGCCAAAAAACCCTATCAATAACATCATATGTACCAGACACCTCCAAGGTTCATGCAGTAGATAGGATGCTTCACACCAGAGAAGCCATTATCTATATCCTCAAGGAAAACTTGGTCATGGCGTGAAATTGAATGAAACAACAAGTTGATCATCATAGATCTGAATGTTCTTTCACCAAAGGGGATCAAGTGTTTCTTCACCTATAGCCTTATAAACATACATCACTCAAATATTTCCCAAAAGACAAGTCCCAAGCTCTATGGTCCCTATCAAATCATATAATGCATTGGTCAGGTCACCTACAAGTTGGCTGTCCCAGCCCACTCCAAGATTCATCCAGTTTTTTATGTGTTATGTTTGAAGAAGGTTGTGAGATCAAATTTCAAAGTGCAAACCAACCTACCAGAACTTGACAAAGAAGGTTTCATTTGGCTCCAGCCAGAAGTAGTAGTGGATATCAAAGAGTGCTAGTTTCACCAGCATACAATCAAGGAAGTATTGATTCAGTGGAAAGATATGCAACCAAAATATGCTACATGGGAACCTGTAGCGATATTATAACAATTTTCTCACATTCATCCTTGAGGACAATGTTATTTTTGAGTGGCCCCTTTATTATTAGGTCGACCCTATTACATATACATTTACACATTACATGTACATTTAACCCCATATATGCCCCTCCTTGGTGTCATATCATATACATTTAACCCCATATATGCCACCCTTGGGGTCATGCCATACACTTTGTTAATGTATGAGACCATCTTCCTTGAATTAGGCCCATTAAATAGTTAGTTAATAGTCACTCATTGTAAAAAGGGTCATTTTTATTAATAAGGCCCAAATTAGTTAGTCATCCCTCATTATAAGTGGGCCCATAGGTAGTTAAGATTCTCTATGGATAGTTATATATTGAGTACAAGGTTTTATAATGTTTTGTCAAGAATTTGTTATTGTATTTGGAGCATTTCTCTTGGAGGTTTCCCCCTTGAAGAGGCAAGGTAACATAGCTCTCTATTTTTTATTATCAAATATATCTTTCTTAGGGTTTATCTCTCTTTTCTATTGTGTTCTTGGGTTTTGCACTACATTTTATGTGATTGCTCTGAAGTTTTGGGGTTAAGTACATTACAACTTGTCACGTGTCATCTCACCCCATGGTTCTTGACATGGAAGATACAACAACTCATGTATGATTCAAGGTCAATCTCCTATCCAATAAACAAAAATTGAGTATTATTTACGTGTATAGACTCCTATTGTGGGTGGCAGTACTCCTTGAAGGAAAGAAAAGATCTACATTAACATGAGTATCATGTTGATTTATGCAAGATGAGGGGCAATGTTTGGTACTCTATGAAGCTCAACTTTAAATTCAAGATCTAGGATGGATTGGAGTTCGTTAAGGGTTAGTGGTTAATTGGAGTTTGATGAGAGTTAGTGGATAAAGATCACATTAAAAAAAAATTAGGGTTATTTGATGGACTTCGTTGGTGTTTTCCAATGGATACTATGAAAAGAATATTTTGAAAATTCAAGTGGGAAGTTGACGACACTTGTTATGAGGAGATTTGGTTTCAAATTACTCTATTTTCCTCAATCTTATGTTACTACATTGTATCAACACCTAATGGTGTTACACTACCAAACTATTAGTAATCTACCTTATCTTATGTTACTACATATTACTACATTGTATCAACACCCAATGGTGCTAAACTATTAATAGTCTACCTTCTAAATATTCAACTATGTTTTTCTAAATTATTTGTTCAAAGAAATCCTAGATCTAGGTAGAGCATGGGAAAGGGGCTCTACCTAGTGAGGGACTTAAGCTTTAATTCGAGGAGAAGGATGACATCAACCCAAGAACTTGCACCCAAAGCCAACATCTAGGTAGGCAAAGATTTTGTTGTTGATAATGCCTCATAAACCATTTCTATGTCACAATGATTATACATGTGGGATTATTCATAACACATAAACCTAACACACATAGGGTAAAAGGATGTGGAACGAGATCCCATTAAAACTGAATCTTTACAATTACCATAGTTAGTAGAACTATGGTCTAGTGATTGAAATGTGGTGTGACCACAATATTGACATAGTTTCAAACTTTAGTGGGAATAAAGCCTTGATCATATCTATGAGTTAGCCTGGTTTGACACTCAAGTGTTAAAATAGGTTGCCCATGATAATACGAAGTTAGGGTTCATAGCTCCCCTCGAATTAAAGGAAAAAAATAACACTACCCTCAAATTGGGACTAAAATAATATCCCATCAACAATGGCCCATCCTTGGAATCTAATTGATAACCCTGATTTTTCTCAAGGCAAGTTTCTTTGATGGAACAAATATTCACACTGAATGACAAACAATTTGGAGTGTTCTTCCAATGGATAAGAAGAAATTGGATTACTCCTCTATTGGATGAAATGATTTTCTGGGGTGCATTATAGTCCTAAAATTTGATCAGCAATATCAATATGGGTATTATAGTTAGTAGTGGTTTTAGGAACTCAGCAATATGGAGAGAAGAGCATGTATGCAGATGATCAAATTGGTTCAGGTATTCAAGCACATTTGGTTGGTAAAGCATCTTTGAGTGTTGCAAGCATTTACCCATGTGTGTTTATTATGCATGGTTTTTATGAAGCATTTATGTAACATGCATGATCACCAATAAGCCACTTCAAAGGGATAATAGGAGCAATAGAAATATTAGGAAATAATGCTTCAGTCAATGAGTGTGTGCGGGCATTTACCCATATGTTTATTATGCATGGTTTTTATGAAGGATTTATGTACCCTGCATGATCACCATCAAGCCACTTCAAAGGATAGTGGCAGCAGCAGAAATATTAGGAGTTTCAGTCCACCATCAAGCCACTTCAAAGGATAGTAGCAGCAGCAGCAGAAATATTAGGAGCTTCAGTCCAGTGACAAATAGATACAAATCGCTTATTAGGAGCCATTGACTGCTAGCTGGAGGTCAAAATAGCATTGAAACTGCTGCAACAAAAAATTGTGTAGAAAAAAATTTATTTTTTCAAGTTGGCTGGGTTGTGATCTAGATCCCAGGTTGGATTCTAAGCACATTCTGTATGGGTTTGCCTGAAAATCCTAATGTGCCAAGAGATTAACCCCAGTCTGGTCTAAAAAATGAGTTACCACTAAGAAAAAAGAAAACACTGATTTTATCAAACAGTTGTCCTCAAAAAAGAGCTGATTACTTTTAGCAATATAACCATTGCTTTTGGCTTTACCTGGAAATTCTCATGTGCCAAGAGATTGACCCCAGTCTGCGAAGGGATTGGCTCCACTTTGGTGAAAAAAATTAGTTGCCATTATGAAGAAAGAAAAAGCTGATTTTAGCAAGGAAACTGATTACTCTTAGCAATATAAACCATTGCTTTTGGCTCTAATTAATTTTAGATGGGAACCTATCCACCACCAATGTCATGAAAAATCAAATAGCAAGAGGCTGGGAAACTCAAAAGCCCCCACCCTTGAGAAACCTAAAGAGACAATGCTCTTACTTTAATGGTGATGCAGGTATACAAATCACCAAGATCTCAAGTTCCCAAATTCCCATTGAAAGCAAATGCATTCATGGCCAGATGGGCCTATCTCATGATTTATAAGCACTTCTGAAACAGCTCAAATACAATACTGAAAAGCATTGCACCCACACAACAAATACCCAAGATCACTAAAAGAAACTACTCAAGCTAAACAACAAATGCACTGCACCAGAGCACAAACCCAAAAGGAAAACCACTTGAGAATCCTAAATATAAAACACCAAAGTCTCAAAACTAAATTCTAAATACAAAACACCAAATCTCAAGACTGTCGACACTGAAATTGTCAGGAATGTTCGTATCAAAATGAAGTAGGATGTTATTATATTAATACGAGGACGTACACCTAAATCCATATGAGCGCCTCAAAATCAGCTTGCTGCTTGGCAACCCAAAACAAAAACAAATGATTAATCACTGGAGATAAAGTTACATGCACACCAAATGAGTATTGTTAGTCTTGTTCCCTGGTATGGACACGGGCATTAAAACAAATGCCTATGCACTATTAGACTTGATACAGGTTTGCAGTTATATTGAATTTGTACAGGATGTAAGTGTTGGGATAATCCAGCATTTATGCTTCATTTCTGCAGATAATATTGCTGTAAACGCATTGAGTTTTGATGTAAAACCGTCACCTAGATAACACTGGGTGCACATCCAATGGCTGGAAAAGTCTCCATCATGTTGGACGGGATTTCGACTGTAGGATGTGCCTCCGGTACAGGTTGTAACCAGTCCATAGGCATTGGTTTATATTTCACAGGTCCTATAATTATGATATTGGAAAAATAAATAGAGCTCTGCCAGAATGAGTTATAGTTTAATCTTAAATCCATGAACAGATCGTGGTTCTATGGTCTAGTGGTGAGGACATTGGACTCTGAATCCAATAGCCCGAGTTCAAATCTCGGTAGAACCTTTCTTTTAAGGACAACATGTGGAGGTTTTATAGCATGTCAAGGTTAATGAACAATTTGTTTCTAACTAAGCTTTTATACGCTAATCTGTGGAGTTTTATGGCAAGTCAAGGTCAAGGTTTATGACAATTTGTTTCTAGCTAGAGGTTTATGATAATTTATTTCTAGTTAATCTTTTTAATATTGATAAATCATATAACTCATGGAGGTTTATGAAATTATTGATAAATTATATTTTACAATTTATATTGTTTTAGTTAATCTTTTTATATCGATAAATTATACAATTGTTAAAAATGTGGAGGTTTATGAAACTATTGATAATTGTCAAATCATATTTGACAATTGTTTCTAGCTAGAGGTTTATGATAATTTATTTCTAGTTAATCTTTTTAATATTGATAAATCATATAACTCATGGAGGTTTATGAAATTATTGATAAATTATATTTTACAATTTATATTGTTTTAGTTAATCTTTTTATATCGATAAATTATACAATTGTTAAAAATGTGGAGGTTTATGAAACTATTGATAATTGTCGAATCATATTTGACAATTTTTTTCTAGTTAATTTTATATTGAGAAATTATATCATCATTGAAGTGGAGGTTTATGAAATTATTGATAAATTATATTTGACAATCCATGGTCCGAAAGGAATCCAAATAGTAAACTATGTTTGGGGATTGGGAAACATGTCCAACAACATGGTTGAACTCTATTCAATATGGTGTGGACTCAGCATCGCCAAGGAGGAAGGAATAACAAAATTGATAGTGTTAGGGTGTAAGTTTTAAACCTTTTACATTAATGCAATGCAAACAGATTCTTAACATAGAAAAGAAAACAATTGCAATCACATATATGCATTGAGATTTACCCTGGAAATCCAATAGAGAAAACCAACAACTTGTTTTAGAGCCGCACCTCTAATTTTGTTCATAATCCAACTTCATTATTTACAATACAATGTATAGGATCCCATGGCATCCAAAAAAAACCCTAATCCATTGACCCGGATTAGATTACACCCTTGATTCCTTAACCGAAATTAGAAAACCATGGGCTGAAATACCATGTGCCACTAAACCACCAAAGGTGAAAAACCACCCACATCAAAGGCAAAAGACCGCCCAAAAAATTGGCAAATAAACTGATTTGAAATGGATCTAGAGTGAAGAATGGATAAAACTCAATACCTGCAAAACAAATTAACAATCAACCAATATTATATAAATCATGTAAAACAATGCAAGGTTAATGTTGAATAAGCCAAATAAGGATGTAAGAGAAAAGTTAAAGAAAAATGATTAAAAGATAAGGAAATGAATAGGAGAGAAGGCTAAGGAACGAGAAGTGAAGAGTCATGGCTGTTGGCTTTCCCTTACCCCCTATCTTCCCCAATTTCTTCACTCTCACTCATTCTCAAAGGGCTTTTATCCAAGGAGGAGGAGAGCTTTTGAACAAGGAGGAGGAGAGTATTGTATCTAAAATTGTGGAAAGAAGAATATTGAGCACCATTCGAGATCGATTTTCCCAATTGGGTTAAATTATGCATTAATGTATTTCTTTTTCCTCTCTGTGGTGAGTATCTTGTTTAAATTCTCGTGTGTAGTCTATTAAAAATGACTAGTTATCTTTAATGGCTTCTTTGTATCTTATTTCACTGGAGGAGGAGTTATTTGTTGTGTAATCTTTTATTTTACTGTGTGAGAGGTTTTCTTCAAAGGATAAATGGTTTAATGGTTGAATGGTGCTTATCCATTTCAATAGCTAGTTAATCTCTATCGTTGAATGCATTGGGCAAGGGATGATGCATGGTCATCCTTACAAAGTTGTTGGAAAAACTTGCTAAAATCATTTATCTCTCTCTTGGGAGTTGTCTTATCTTTCTAAGAGGTGTTTCACTGCTTGTTGGATCAATTTCATGTTATCTGGGTAATTTTTTTATTAGTTAGTCGATTTTAATCGGTAAGGGAGAATTTATCCTTCACTGGACAACACTTTCTCATTTACTGGTCATTTTCTCTTTATTGGGGATGGATTAACAGTTCTCTAATTCGATTCACTTACTTGGATGATTAAATACATTGTGGGACGATTGAGTACATTGTTGGGCGTTTTTACACAGTGTTCCCTTGTTGCCATAGGGTGCATGCCTTAAAAAAATTCTTCTTGTCATTCCATACAATGTGCCATGACCTCGTATTGTTGTTAAGAGCACCCACAACCTCTTCTAGTAGATAAAAATAACTCCCATAACTCATCCTAGGTTGCTCAACGCTCCCTACATTCAAATCCTAGTGATTAGATAAGCCACACCTTGTTTCTTGTTATCCAAATATTTGAGTGTGAACTCTAGCTAGAGGAGAGACCCCACATGCTCACTCTTCATTGTCCCAGTGCAACGTGGGAACCCTAGCTCATGGAGAATCCATACTATGTTTCACTTGTTGGTTGATGTGGGAAAAAACTAACCCTAATACTCTGAGCATTTGGTGTAATGCCTCAACATTCTACACCCTAAACATGTCTCCAAGTCGCTCCAAGGATTCTCTATTTGTTTCCTAGATGCCCCACTATTCGGCACCTTGGGTTCGTTATAACCTCTATTCTAATTTCCTCATTCACTCATGGTCCAGACATGGCATTGAGCGTCCACCTCGATAGTTGTTGCATCTCCCCTATTACCCACATGTATCACGACTCAGTTTGACATGAAACCCTATGCTAGAAATATAGTAATGTTGCATTGTAGGAGAGCTAGTCATATGGAAGACAATTGACATGGTTTGAATGATGTGACAATTAAGAGACAAATAATGAATGGATAAACAATGACTAGGTGAGTGGGTTGGTAATGGATAGCTCTACTACCTAGGCCACCATTGCTTAGTGATAGATTAATTCAAATGTGTATGGAGGGTGACTAGGTTTCTTTCATAATTAAAAGATTTTAATTGCTACATGAATTGTTTGGTTGCCTAGCTCATGTGTTGAGAAATAATTGTTTAGCGTGATTCTAAGGTTCTCATTAAATGGGTGATATCAAAGGTGGGAGAATGCCTCTCAATGGGAAATTAGATTGTGGTCTTGCATAGGATACTAGGGACTCTTTGTATGTTATCATTAACTGTGTTACAATCCATAAGAATGAGTGAGTTAATCAATCAAGAAGTCGGAGAGTGGTTGCACTTAGAAATGTATTGAGCATTGCATCCAAAACTTGGAGAACTGATTGGCATAGTGGATAGTAGACGATACTAAGTTCTCAGTGACATAGTGTTACATAGATTTTATGCCTATTGGCCTAAATTGTCATTGTCATTGCTAGCTAATTGATGTGTGCATGGTACATTGAGTGAAGACCTTTATCATCAAAGATAGAGCTGAGATAGAGTTCAAAAATCAAATTCCGCAAAGAATCTGTGTTGGTGAAGCAAGTGGGATATAAGTCCCTCGATTACGGATCATATGGTATTAGAGAAGTTGCATCCTTGACCAAGATATTGCTTCTAGAACTATGAACAAAGGATTGCATAGCTCAGCATGGGTAAAGCAAGGAGAGATAAGTTGGAAGACTGTAGGGCCATCAATGCTTAGCTTTGAGAAGAGAATGAGCACTTGAAGGAGTAGCTTAAGATGTTTAACCATAGGGTAGTATAGATTGAGAAGCACATGGATACCTCTACCAAATTTCTTCCATTGCTCAAGAAAAAGTTTGAAGAATTCCAAGACTCGCTCACTACAATTAGAATAGATTGGGACAAGCACAGAGCGCAACTTGTATACCTTGGTGAGAAGTTCATCCAGATGGATAAATGGCAAGAGGATAGGTTCAAGCAAATGATGGCATAGATTCCACAAGAATTGGTAGAGAAGGAGAAGACATTGGAAAGGCTTCAAGTAGTTGTCCAAGAGCACGGAGAGGCAAGGAAACCTTCCATTACCATTCTATATGCTAACACTATGATTGAGACCACCTTTGTAAGATCACCTTCCATAGACATCTCTCTAGAGAATATTGGTGACTTGGAGAAGCAAACCATAGGCATTGGTTGCAAGCTCTTAAGGAAAATGGGTTATCATGGACAAGGGCTAGGTAAGAGGAGACAAGGAAACTTGAGCCCCATTGTAGATACACCATGGGACAAGCATGAAGGCCTAGGATTTGATGGTAGAGGTGGAAATTCCATCACCATGAAGACCATTTTTGTGAAGGAAACATACATGCCGAAGTGGGCTTGCTCATCAGGAGCAGCAACAATAGATGAAGGTGATAGCTCACCACCACCTCAGCCTTGTGGTAGATAGAATGAGAGTGTCAATGAGGAGAGTTCACAAACTCGGCCTAATCTTGCACTCAGATACAACAACAAACCAATTAGCGATAGAAAGAAGAAAAAGAAGACCATGGGGTCTATGTCAAACAAGACATTTCTTGTTTGTCATTGCTGGAAGAAGAGAGGCCATACCATAGACAGTTTTTTGTATGCAGATACATGCTCACATTGTGGAAAGAAAGGCCATATTGAGGCATCTTGTCGAGAAAAGAAATCCACATGCCACAGGAGAGATTTCCTCCAGAGTAGGAATGGCAAGAAGGCTTCTCCAATCCAACATCATACACAGAGGCACATGGAGAGGAGGAGCATGTCAAGAAACCTTTGTAGCAGCAACAATAAATTTTTCCACCACTGCAATTTGAGTGGTCATTGGGAAGCAAAGTGTTGGCGACTTAATCCAGAGTTTCACCCATGAACCGCACAACCAGGAGAAGGGTGTGGAGAGTGAATATTTAAGGAGATGAAGAGATGTATGCATCTCTAGTCCAAGTGACAGAAGTTGTCTAAGGAGTTGTAGTAGCACAAGAGCTCAACCTTAACAATGAAGCAAGCAGTTTTTTGATGGAAGTGAGAGAGATCAAAGAAGGATCTCAAGCGTGGGATGACATCTCTTTCATTGTGGGCTAGTTGAAGAATGAATTTCCAATAGATGGACTAGCTTACCTATGACCAATAATTCTACAACCAACATATAGGGGTATGCAAGATGGTTATTTGATTGACATAGTTGCAAAGAGTTGTTTCCATGCTGAGAAGCAATTGATCCTAGCTGAAGAAAGTAGCCACACTTCCTCTTCATGAGTTGTTATGTGATGGTAGCATGTTGGCGTCTCATTGAACATATACCATCATTCGATTTGGTTTCAATTCCATCGAATATGGACTGCCTCTGTGACAGAGAGGGAGTTGGGAATGGATGTTGAGTCCAGATTTCAAGTCAGTGAGCATAGTTATGCATTATGGGAACAAGTGATCCAGAACTAGAGTCAGGGCCATAGATCTTGTGGTGGGAAATCCCCCTACGGACTAGCATTTAGGGTTATATTATGCATGCAGATAAGACCGAAAGAATCCTACTTTCTACCTTTGTCCCAGACCTAATCCCCATTTCTTTCAAGCAAACACATGGTTAAACGAACATACCTTGTTCTGGACGTTCGATGTCGATCCTTCTTCGCACTTGATCGCTTGCTAGAAACTATCCTCCCAAGACTGAACTGCGTACAAAACAAGCAACAAACTCTGCATGCATTTGTTCTACAGATTAATGGGTTAGAGATTCAAACATATATTCACTAAGCTATGAAGAACTCATATAGTGGGACGGGAAAAGCATTTCTTTATTATTAACTTTAATGAATCAACTTACAATGTCGAGACCAGCCACTGCTCCGCAAATCCTGATCCTAGGCTCCTCTTCAAATGTCCTACAACTTTTTTCTTTGTATCTCTCTTTGCACAAGGATGGCTAAAGGGTTGGGACAATGGGAATGTGCAATTGGGCAGAGTTTCTTTACTCTTATTCTCCTCTTCCAAATGGGACCCCTAACCCTTATTTTATAGGCTAGAAGAAGCTAGG
>JZKD02S1790160.1:441125-518963 GCA_000966675.3 Picea glauca | reverse complement strand
AATTTCTATGCACTGTGGTATTTGTTGTGCACTGTGGTATTGGTTGTGAGCCTGTTGTATTCTCTGTGGACTGTTGGCTTGCTGGGAGCAAGGAACAAAGTGTTCTGGACTGTGGATTTTGATCAGGGGAGGCACCGAGTTGCTGGAGGTTTTGGGCACGGAGGGCCAGGATATCCGTAGATATCCTAGAGTTAGGTAGTTTTCCTAGTTGGCAGGGAGGACAGTAGTTTTGGGCAGTTATTTTCCTGTTTGTGGCAGGGTTGATCTGTGTAGCAAGGAGCAGAAAGGCAGCAACAAAGCAAAGAGGCAACAGAAATTAGCATCAGATCCAGGTACTTGTTAAGTTATGTATTTATTTCATACTGTACATCATTTAGTATTTATTGATAAATCTAGTTACTGAAGTTGTTGTTATAAAAGTCAATATTATGTTATGAAGTTTTGTTTCAGTTTACTTTCTTAAAATGTTTAGGAAACTTAATGACCCTTAGTAATATATGGGCATTACAGAATGAGGGAGGATGAAACTGTCAGTGAAATCAAGGGCCCAATGAACATACATGAACAAAGTCCTACTCATCCGGATGAGGGCAGTGTTCAACCTTAGTTTCATGAATGTTTTTTAAATCTATATGTTTTTTTTTGGAAGTCTTACTCATTCTAATGGAAATAAAAAATAAGCACAGGGCAGTGTTCAACCTTAGTTCTATGAATGTTTATTAAATTTAAATGTTTTTTTGGGATAGTATGTTAAGTTGGTTACAGTGGAATCCCTTAGAAGACTGTCTTAGGTCTATGTTAGAAGAAGTATAATATGTATATAAAATAGCCCTGTGTAGTTGCATTTTTAAATCTATATGTTTTTTTGGATAGTATGTTAAGTTGGTCATAGTGGAATCACTTAGAAGACTGTCTTAAGTCTATGTTAGAAGATAGTATAATATGTATATAAAATAGTCCTAATTGCATTTTTAAATTTATATGTTTTTTTGGGATAGTATGTTAAGTTGGTCATAGTGGAATCACTTAGAAGACTGTCTTAGGTCTATGTTAGAAGATAGTATAATATGTATATAAAATAGCCCTGTGTAGTTGCAACTTTGGCGCAGACCCTTTTAATATATAAAAATATTAATTATATTTCAGTTTTTAAAAAAAATGGTGGAGATTTATCAAATTATTGATAAATCATATAATTATTAAAAAAATGTGGAAGTTTATGAAAATGTTAAGGTTTATGATAATTTATTTTAAAATATTGTTAAAAAAAGTGAAGATTTATGAAAATGACAAGGTTTATGATAATTTGTTTCAAAAGAGGGAGGTGGATTATGTCTTGCCCTGTAATAAGAAGAAGTATTAAAATTAGCATGGAATAATTTAGGATTGTATTAAACTTAGACACAGAATAATCTGGGATTGTACTAAACTTGGACACAACTAGTGTATAGGAGGAGATTATGTTATCATATTGTTTATAGCTTTTGAAGAAAATGTTTAATTATATATAAAGGGAAGCAAATTTAAGAAACATAACTTTTAACATGAAATAAGTGTGGGGATGAACTTTCAAAGTTCATTTCCTTCATAAGTGGCTTGTATTTGTACATATGTATTGTGGATGTTGGATGACTCTAGGGGCTTTCTCATGTGATCATCATCTTGGTGGGTGGCTCTCTGCTTAATGTCCTCCACTTGTTTTCTCTAAAACAGTTTTGTTTAGTGCACATCCTCTAAACCAACCCTCTTCTAATGTGGTTGTTAAGGTTTATGACAATTTGTTTTAAAATATTCTTAAAAAGGTGAATATTTATAAAAATGTCAAGGTTTGTGACAATTTGTTTCAAAAGAGGGAGGTGGGTTATGTCTTGCCATGTAATAAGAAGAGGTGTTTGAAGTGTAAAAATGAGAATGGAATAATTTAGGATTGTACTAAACTTGTACACAACTAGTGTTTGGGAGGAGATTATGTTATCATATTGTTTATAGCTTTTGAATAAATTTTTTAATTATATATATGAGGGAAGAATGTTTGGGAGGATATTATGTTATCATATTGTTTATAGCTTTTGAATAAAATGTTTAATTATATATACGAGGGAAGAATGTTTGGGAGGATATTATGTTATCATATTGTTTATAGCTTTTGAATAAAATGTTTAATTATATATATATGAGGGAAGAGCATTTGAGAAAGATAACTCTTAACATGAAAATAAGTGTGGGGATGAACTTTCAAGTTTCATTTCCTGCATAAGTGGTATGCATTTGTACATCCCTCTTATGGGTGTTGGATGACCCTAGGGGATTTCTCATGTGGTTCATCATCCCAGTGGCTCTTTGACTAATGTCTTCCACTAGTTTTCCCTAAAATAGTTTTGTCTAGTGTACATCCTCTAAAACCAAACATCTTCTAATGTGGTTGTAACTATTCATCTAATGAATAAATAGTGGATGTTGGATGTTGGATGACTCTAGGGGCTTTCTCATGTGATCATCATCTTGGTGGGTGGCTCTCTGCTTAATGTCCTCCACTTGTTTTCTCTAAAATAGTTTTGTCTAGTGCACATCCTCTAAAACCAACCCTCTTCTAATGTGGTTGTTAAGGTTTATGATAATTTGTTTTAAAATATTGTTAAAAAAAGTGAAGATTTATCAAAATGTCAAGATTTGTGACAATTTGTTTCAAAAGAGGGAGGTGGGTTAAGTCTTTCCATGTAATAGGAAGAGGTGTTTGAAGTGTAAAAATGAGCACGAAATAATTTAGGAGTGTACTAAACTTGGACACAACTAGTGTATGGGAGGAGATTATGTTATCATATTGTTTATAGCATTTGAAGAAAATGTTTAATTATATATACAAGGGAAGCACATTTAAGAAAGATAACTCTTAACATGAAAATAAGTGTGGGGATGAACTTTCAAGTTTCATTTCCTGCATAAGTGGTATGCATTTGTACATCCCTCTTATGGGTGTTGGATGACCCTAGGGGATTTCTCATGTGGTTCATCATCCCAGTGGCTCTTTGACTAATGTCTTCCACTAGTTTTCCCTAAAATAGTTTTGTCTAGTGTACATCCTCTAAAACCAAACATCTTCTAATGTGGTTGTAACTATTCATCTAATGAATAAATAGTGCCTTGCACTAATCCACATACCTAACACGTCCTATATTCATAATATGATCTTAGACGGGGTTATATTAACTAAGTCCATCATGAATCGAGTTGTATTAATTAGAAGTTCATCCTAAGTATGCATATATGCATATAGTGCAATCATCAACATGGGATGCACATTGTAATAGAGAACTTCAATGTGAATCATAATAACAAATAGATGTTGTTTTTTGGATGTCACGTTGACCTCTATTGTACACACACAATCAAAATCAATGTATGCACGCTAGCACATATGGATAATCAATGGATTGTCCTATGTAGAAGCCAAACAATCATGATGGATTGTCTTCCTCTATCTCTTTGTCTGAATCCTAAATTATAGAATATTTATTATGAGGAAATGAAGTGTTTCATATCCCCTTAGCTATATTATTTATACCCTATCACGATATTGTAAATAGTTTTTGTAGTCTATTACTTGCATATTATGCACAACTTCATGTTGTTCATATCTTGTTGTACATTCTTATTTAATTAATGAGATTTTGAAGTTTACTTTGCAATACTATTGTTCCAATGTTTATGTGAATGCTTTAATTAACTATTTGTGTAGCAAAGTTTCTCTATCATGTCCTCAAATAGAGATTTGTAAATTAAGTTGAAATCATCTTAACTTATGATGTGGTTTCATTGATCTACTAATACACTCTCATTTGGATCATTATAATCAAAGATGTTCATGTCAAACCTGGAAGTGAGAAACATTGATAGAAGAAGATTGTTGAGGGTTGGAAATGTTGCAAAGGCCATTAAAACCTCTTGGTTGTATCAAAATATTACCACATGTGAATTGAGTCAACTAACCAAGAAATAGATGGATTGTGGCATTGCTAATTTTGGAGATGTTCAATTAGGATTTTGTTTAAGTTACATATTTTGTATGTAAAAACAAAAAAAAATTCCTCATAGCATGTGAACCAAAGAGAATTTCTAACCAAGAAATAGATGGGTTGTGGAATTTATAATTTTGGAGATGTTCAATTAGGATATTTTTTAAGTTGCATATTTTGTATGCAAAAACAAAGAGAATTCCATCATAGCATGTGAATCAAATAGAATTTCCTCATAGTATGTGAACTGGAGCTAGTTGTTTCTTTACACTTTTTAAGGCACTTTTTCTTAAAAAAATAAAATTATTGGAAAAAAGTTAGATATGATGTGATAAAGAAATTATTTAACAAAAGTTAGATATGGTGTGATAAAGAAATTTCAAGAATTTAAAGATTATCTTCAGAAAAACTAGCTTAATCTTTGTACTTATAAATATAAGTCTACACCAAATAATCAACTTACAATCTTTAGTGAGGATCTTGCAATCCATTGAATAAGAGTTCTTATTTCAAAGTGACAAAATAAAATAGGAGTTTGTTAGGTTTCTTTCCCAAAAGGAATACCTAGAGTAAGGACAACTATGTCTTGATAAAACTAGGTTTTTTTGGACTGAGGATGATGAACAAGGTCAATGATGCTAAAGTTTGAGGTTCAACATTATTCATCCATCATTTTCCAATGATTTTCAACCAAAGTAATGTTATAAGAAAGTATTCTTGGTCAGAAATGAAGAAAAAATTCTACAAATCTGTGGAATGATGAATATTATGTCAGTGAGACAAAACAAGAAGTCAAAACACATGGATATATGTGGTTACCAATACCAAATGCATTTTTGAAAGACATTTCTATGGATTTTGTATTTTATTTATCTCATAGACAAGAAGGGAACAAATCTATTTTGTGGTGGTGGATAGATTTTCCAAAATGGCTCACTTTGTGTCATGTAAGAAAACTAATGATGCAAGCAATGTATTGGGATTATTTTTCAAAGAGTTATGAGTGTACATACTCTATCAAATACCAATACATCTAATTCACACATTAAATTCCCATGTCATTTGTTGAGAAAATTATGGAGAAAGATGGGCAAAAAATTGTAGTTTATCTCAATGTAGCATCCATAAGATGGGCTTCCAAAAGTCTTAAATTGAGTGTTGCGTAATTTGTGGTGGTGGTTAACTAAGGATTATCCAACGTAGTGGGACACAATGTTGGTTAAATCATATTTTTCATCTAACAATTTTGATCTGTAAACTGTTGTGGATATTCCATTGGAATAGTTCGTCACAACATATTTGATAAATAAAATTGAAATCTACCTATGAAGGTTAGATTCCTTTAGATTTCTAGAATATTTAGTTACTGATTTTTTTTGCTTATGCATGAAATAGATAAAATATGGAAAATAGAGAACAGTAAAACACAATCACACACCATCCATAAAATTACAAAAATATTTTCTCTAGGAAACCCTTACAAGAGAAAACCCAACTAGAAGGTGAGATTTCTCTGCTTTATTTTCTCTAGTATGGAAATAATGCAAGTACAAAGGAGAAATCACTCTCTATGGAGTTACCTAAGACATGTGGATTATTATGCTACTACAAACATTAACCCCCTTTTTTATACTCTCTAATTTCCCACTCCCAGTTGTTATGCTTTTCTATGGAACAAAATACAATAACATAGAATGGAACCCCTTCTCCTCCTAGTGGCTCGATATTTAACATAGCCTGAAAGCCATCCAGGGGTAGGTTTTTGACTTCCTCAACCCTAAAATGTGATAGGGTTTTGGAACTTATAGAATATTATTGAAATTGTATGCATGGATATCCCCATATGCGTGAGTAACTGGGGCTAACATGGCATCTTCTCGTACCATGATGGTCAACACAGTAGGTCAACTTGTGGGAGGAACAAATTTTGCATACGAGATCTGATTGACATGATTTTTTCACTGTTGGAAAGGTATCGATCTATAGAATAGTGTCACGTGATCCTCTCCATGTTGGGAAAGTTTTAAGCTCAAAAAAATTTGTTTGATTCCTCAAAATGGATCTGGAAGGTTCTAAACCCCAATTTTTCAAATTGGGCCCTGCCACTAAAATGACCCTGCAAGTGGATTTCTCCAATTTTTCCCACTCTAAAAGCATCGAGATAGATGAAAAATAATATAAAAATCTATTCTAGATCAAACCTCTCCATTTAAGGAGGATTTTTGTGTCCCCAAAATATTTACTGAATGAGGAGAGGAAATTTTTCCTCTACCTTCTCCCTAGAGTACCACTTTGTTTTGCTTGGAAGTTGTCCTTTGAAACCAACCTGCCAAAGGTCACGCTGCCCCTGTCTTGTAGTTCTAGAACTATTCTACAAAATTGTGTCCTCTACCAATTCTTCCTGAGCATCTGGGGATAAATCCTCTATGGAAGTTAGGACCTTCTCTTCCTGATTCAACACGGAGTGCTCATAGAGTTTGATATTCTCCACATTCACTATTGAGTAAATGTGCATGTATGGGGATAGAATAATTCTGTAGGCATCATCTCCCACCTTTTCCAATACCTCAAAAGGACCATACCACAAAGCCTTGATTGATCTAGGTGGACATCGGTGGTTGCCCACCTATTCCACTAGCTCAAATTACAGTTTCCATCTTGGTAGTTTTTATACAATTTTTTGGGGACCAAACTTTCAGGGTCATTTTGAGGCCCTAAACAATGTTTTTTTGACTTGGAATGTTGGGAAATACAGAGTCGTTCATAATGTGTACTCCTCGGCTAGAAATTTTCGATGGGGTATCGAGCGCCCCAAACGAATATCGTATGCAAAAGGTGCGCCCTCGGGAAGTTCACATATCAACTACCCCCATCAAGGCTCGCAAGCCTTTTTCCATTTCATCTTCCGGGGTTAGGGTTTTGGATGTTTAGGGTTTTCTCATTTATGCTTTATGTTAAAAAGGACTTTGGAGCCTCATTGTAATAAGCTTCTTACGAATGAGAGTATCCAACACATCTCTCTTCAGAGATAAGCTACCACCATTCTAGCTAGCTTGTGTGCTTTCCATTTTACAGTCTTTTGTATTCCAGACAGTCATTAATAGAATCTGAGTTTTATTGTATTATTGTGTTCCTTGCAATATCTTTGTGTATCTCCTTTTTATATCTTTGTTATATTGTTTCCTTCATGTTATTCTCAAAATAATTTGGATCAGTGGTATCAAAGTAGTCTTCTCCTTGTCATTCTTAGTGCATGTTCCCGATGAGGTTAGGGTATAGAGAGTTGGGTCTCGAGCTTGTTTCTGTTGAGAAAAATTGCTCTCGCCCACCCAAAGAAATCTCCCATGGTGGAATAAAAAAGGGATGATGGAGCAGGAGATCCTTTCAAACTGTTGCTCGAGGAATCCCTCATGCGATAGAGGAACGAGATGGTGGATAATTTTTCCCAGATACTTCGACAGTTGTCAACAACAACGGAGGCACCTTCAACCAACAGTCACTTCGGAGGTGTGACGCCATTTAAGGTACAAGTTAAATTTTATATTCCTTTGTTTGAATTCCAGATAGATGACAACGCTTTGGAAAAATGGTTAAATCTGCTAGAGGGTTATTTCTCTATCCAAAAAATTTCCAACAGTGAAAAAATCATCTTTTCACTCCTTAAGGCCCTTCCCCATGTCATATATTGGTCGGATACTTACTGTGAGAAACATGTCGAGGATGAGTCTACAATTTTTGGGCCAAGACCCACTTGGGTGGATTTTGTTAATGCCCTCAAGGAACAATATTACCATGTTGGAAACTATGACGACTAGTACACGAGATGGACCACACTGTGTTAAGAAAGGGGCCAAACAGTGTCGGAGTTCACAAATACCTTCCATACCTTACGCACCAAGTTGGGTATCAAAGAATCTGAGCACCATCTGGTTCTAAAATACCATGGGGATTTACATAGGTACATCCAAAACGAAATGGATTTTTTGGACATCTCATCATTGGGAGTCGTTTATCTATATTTCGTCAAAATATAACAGAAATTTAAGCAACATAACAAGTGGGAGTTCAGGTATGCAAATCCACAACAATCAAAGTATGGTAAGGGTGGCCCTAACTCCCAAGGAAAAGGAAAGAACAAGGATGGCCATTCCTAGGACAACTAGTCCAAGCCACTAGTAAAGAAGGGTAATGGGAAGTCGAAGAAGGACACTGGAAAGTGGTGCGAATTCCAAAAAATCCCTTGGCACAATACTAATGAATGTTGCTCCAAACAGTCATTGTTGGTTGAGACGAAAATTTCACGGTCAGATGTTGACCCAGACTCTGATTCAAAACTAGAAAAGTAAAAATATATCATTGACGCAGAACCTAGTGTCACCATTGCTACCACAAAATTCCATTCAGAGGAACCAGGGGAGCTTGAAGAAGGGGAGTGCATCTTCCACTCACATATGTGGGTGAAGGGGACCCCACTCCATTTCATTGTTGACATCATTAGCCAGAAGACCCTAATCTCAACATAAGTCATTAGAAGTTTTAACTTGACAATGACATCGCATCCTTAGCCATACACCATCAATTGGCTCAACGAGGGATGGGACATCCGCGTCAACCAACAATGTCTCCTGCATTATGAAATCAAACCCTTCAAAGACGAGGTATTGTGTGATGTTTCCCACCCTTGAATTTTCTGATTTTTTTTTAGGACAACCATATATCTGGAAGCATCATGATGTTTATGAATCTAGGCCCCGTAGTGTCATTGTTACTTTGGGAGATCAATTATACAAGGTACTAGAGGCAGTCCCAACTATTGTGGTCTCTTTGATATCCATGAAAAAGTGCAGAAATGTGGTCTCTCATACCACCATATTTTTCCTCTTTATGGTTCGACCGGAAGGTGAACAAAAGATCAATGCAACCACAAAAACCTTTGCACGGAGTCTCTCTTCACAACAGAAACATGTGGACAAGATAGTAGGATAGCACAAAGACATATTTTCCTCACCTATTGGGGTGCTTGCGCACTGTCAGGTAAAGCACTCAATTGATTTAAAACCTGGTGTTCTTTTTCCTAATGGACCTATATATAGGCACTCTGTTATGGAGAATGAAGAAATCAAATTCCATATCCAAGAGCTAATTCTAAAGGACCACATCAGACCAATCTCCTAACCTTGTGGGAGCCCAATTATTCTGGTACAAAAGAAGGACAGGACATGGAGACTTTGTATTGATTATAGATCCCTAAACAAGATGAAATTCAAGAACTGATACCCAATCCCCCAGATTCATGATCTTCTTGATTGGCTCAAGGGAGCCAAGTTTTTGGGTAAGATTGATCTAAAGTCAGTCTACCACTAGGTGTTGATCGAGCAAACTGATGTATGGAAGACAACCTTCAATAAAGAAGGTCTCTTCAAGTGGTTGGTCATGCCTTTTGTCTTAACTAATGCCCCAACCACAATCATGTGGATGATGGATGACATATTGCGGCCATTTATAAACTCCTTTTTGGTCGTATATCTAGATGACATCCTCATCTTCAACAAAACTTGGGAGGAACATTTGAAGCATATTCAACAGGTCTTGGGAACCCTTCCACAACACAAGTTATATGCCAATTTGGAGAAGTGTTCCTTCTACATGTAGATAATCTAGTATTTGTGATACACCATGGATGAATAGGGTGTGCATGTGGATCCAACCAAGATCCAAGTCATTCACAATTGGTTGGCCCTGAAGACAATGATTGAGCTCTGCATCTTATTAGGCCTCGCCAACTTCTACCACCAGTTTGTGTTGGGGTTCTCTCATATTTATTGGGCCCTAAGCTAGGTGACCAAGTGTGGAGAAAATTCCATCTTTGTGTGGGCTGTGTCCCGCCAGAAAGAATTCAAGGATTTGAAATTATTCCTCTTATTATCACCAATCATTATTCTTCCAGACCTGCAATAGCCATTTGAGATTCGGACAGATTCTTCAGATTATACTATTGGTGTATTTCTCACTCGGCATGGTAATTTGGTAGCCTATCATAGTGAAACACTCTCTGGTGTTGTTCACAGATACCCCACCTACAACAAATAGATGTACTCCATTTTGCAGGCATGTCGATAATGAAAACATTACATTTTGGGGAAGGAAACGATCATCCACACTAATCACATGCCTCTGCAATTCATGCAGACACAAGGAAAGTTACAAAATGACTTCCATCATAAGTGGTCCACATACCTGCAACAATTCCACTTAAACATCAAGTACAAGAATGGCATCACCAACCATGTTGCAAATTTCCTCAGTCGACCCCCGGTTGTGACACTACCCACATTTCTTAACTCTTGTGGGCATGAGATGTCTGGGTGGACACAACTATACAATATTGATTCTAACGTTGTTGCTTCCTATCAGACATTGAGTGTAGGAAAAATAGTTCTATATTTTCATCTCTAGGATGGATTGTTATGCCATCTCAACCATATTTGTGTTCCTTCAAGCGAGAGTACAAATATTATCTGGAAAGATCATTACATCCAGGAAACAAGACATTTTGGTGTAGAAAAAATAGTGGTAGTACTGGAAAAACATTTTTATTGGATAAAGCTTCAACAATATGTCTGCAAGTACATCATATCTTGCACTACCAATGTCATTGCCAATCCCACTATCAAGAAACAAGGACTATACACCCATCTTCCTACTCCAGATAGGCCTTAGGATTCCATCTCCATGTATTACATGTTTGATCTACCTTCAACCAAGCATGGGAATGACTGTGTCTTTGTGTTCGTTGATCGATTCTCTAAGATGGAAGTTTTGGCACCCTGAAAGAAGAGCATTACGGCCGAGGCCATCGCCAAGATCTTCTTTGAACATGTTAGGGTTCATTTTTGGCTCTCACTAACCATTGTCTGATATCAAGATAGTATGTTTCTGATCACTTTTTGGTCCATCCTATGGTCTATGATGGACACCAAGTTGACCAAATCGAATGCCTTCCACCCACAGACTGATCGACAAACATAGGTAGTCAATGGGATGATTGTCCATATCATGAGGATGTACAATTCCAAACATCCATGCACATGGGATGAAAGCATTCCTTATATTCAACATAGCTACAACAAAGCCTTCCACATCTCTATTGGCCATAGTCCTTTTAAGGTGTGCTTGGGGTTCCAACCATTGGCCTCCATTGACGTATCTCTTCCCATTTCAACCCCATTATAGCTGCAAAGGAAGAGTCCTCCCATGCTCAGACCGAGGTTGATCGAGAAACCAAATTTGTTGAGTGAATCCAACACATCCAAAAACAAGTTCATGATATTTTGCATAAATCCAATACCAAGTACAAACAACGCCACGATCAACATCGAGTACACACAAGTTTCATGTGGGAGATAAGGTATGGTTTCATTTGTAGAAAGAGTGCCTCACAGGACCCCATCAGAAGCTACGCCCACCCTGATATGGGCCTTACACCATCACCAAGGTTGTGGGTGAGAATGATTTTGAATCAAGTATTTCTCATTTTCTCGGCTTGCACCTGGTATTTAATGTGGAATGGCTTCAACCATATTTTCCACCTCTCCCAGACACTTCGGACGCGACCGAGAACTTGGCCCCTTCAGAACTCAATCCTAACTCCATTGAACTAGACACAATTAATTGGATCATGGACACCAAGATGAAGGGCACCCTCCAACAGAACATCCAAATCTATCTGGTCGTTAGGGTAGTTTCTTTATCAGGGCAAGTGGCTCACCAGGAGTCAGATTCAACATAAGTTTCTCCATTTGATGGAGGGACTTGATGCAATGGAGAAAATTTATTCCTAAGGGGGGAGGAATGATCTAGGTGGACATCGGTGCCCCCCCACCTATTCCACCAACTCAAATTACAGTTTCCATCTTGACAGTTTTTCTACATTTTTTTGGGTCCCAAACTTTCGGGGTCATTTTGAGGCCCTAAAGGACATTTTGATGACTTGGAATGATGGGATATAATGGGTTGTTTGGAATATGTACTCATATTCTAGACCTTTTTCGACGGGGTACCAAGTGCCCCAAATGGAGATCGTATGCAAAAGTTGTGTCCTCGGGAATTTGATGTATTAACTACCCCCATCGGGACCCACAATCCTTTTGGTATTTCATCTTTCGGGGTTAGGGTTTTGGATATTTAGTGTTTTCTCATTTATTATTTATTTTAAAAATGAATTTGGGTCCTCATTGCAATCATATTCTTGCGAATGAGAGTAGTCGACACATCTCTCTTCATAGATAAGCTACCACCATTCTAGCTAGTTTGTGTGCTTTGCATTTTACAGTCTTTTGTATACCAGACAATCATTAATAGAATATGAGTTTTATTGTGTTACTATCTTCCTTGCAATATCTTTGTGTATCTCCTTGTTATATATCTGTTATATTTCTACCTTCACCCAATTCTCAAAATAATATGGATCATTGATCTTCTTACCAGGACCCTGTAGTCTTTTTGTTTTCAGTTGTAACCATATTATGTCCCACACTTGAAACATTCTCTCTGTTATGTGTTGGTCATGTCTATCCTTATACTTTTCATGTGACTTCTTCAATGTCTCTTGTACTTGCAAATGGATCTACCTGATCTTCTCAACAATTTGTTCTACTTTTAATGCATTTCTCGTGAGTCCTCTTTCACTCCTCCTTCTCGTCCATATACAACATCTAAGGGTGAAGGTGGAAAATATCCAAAGCAATTTTCAAAAGGTGACTTACTAGTAGAACTATGGATTGATTTGTTATAAGAGTGTCGTATGATAGATCATATATTCATCCCAAGTCTTCGAATGCTTTTGATTATAACCCCTCAAAAGATGCACCAAAGCCATGTTGACTACTTTCATCTTCCCATATGTCTGTGAATGGAATGATGTATACCTCTTGAGCTTAGTGTCCATCTTCTCCCACAGTGTAGTCCAAAATGAACTGAGAAATATGGTGTCCCTATCCGATATGATACTCCTCGATATCCCAAAGTGCACCCAAACCTATTCAAAGAACATGTTTACTTATTCTTTTCCATTGATGCTATTTTTACAAGGCATGAGAAGACACATTTTTATGAACCTGTCAACAACAACAAATATATAGTCATGTCTATTCATGTTTGTTGGTAAACCTTCCACAAAATCCAAGGAAATAATTTCCCAAGGTCGAGTGGGTACAGGTAAGGCATGGTATAGACCTTGCTTTATGTTATTGGGCTTGATGGTATTGTTATCGCACAGTTTGTAGTTTACGAAAATCCCAACCCAAGCAACAAGTGTGAGACACAAATGGGGACACATATTATTGTCACCTCAATAGATATCCCCCTCATTTTATTCATGGATAAATCCAAGGCAAAGGAGGCTTCTCGGGTGATCCTAGGGGGATTGCAAAGGGAGAGGCCAAGGCTTGAAGGAACCACCCCTATAGGTCACAAATAAAGGTTCTAAGGGCTTAATCGAGGTTGATTATCAATCAAATAAAGGTTTCCAATGGAGAGAACCTGCAAAACCAATGTTAGACAACCAATACCAAGACAATATATGATGAAATGAGAACTAGAAAAAGAGGGAAACATCAATTTATGATTGTTGTCCCAAAATTGCAGAAGTAACAATTATATATCAGCAATGAAAAATTTATAACAGATCGAAAAACCATCAAAATCAAGTATATGATATTGGAAAATAAAGCCCGCAACTAGTACACAATGTTCCAATGTTTAAACCAAGACTTTGATAGCAAAGGAGGGTTGTTAAATAGTGTTATCAACAAGTATTTATGAAAACCCAATGGATATAGAAAAAATTTCTACAACGACATGTTCTAACCACTTAAATTAGCAATTAAACCACCCAATCAATATCTTATCATCAATGGAACAATTATCACAACTTACAAGTAATTTTCAACAGTAGAAAAGTGGAAAAAGAGTATGAGAGAGTAGGTTTGTTGCAACCCTAATGGTTGTAGATTAATATTTATTACAACAACACAATCACTTATCAAATCAAGATGCCCTTGGAGGGAAAGAGAGACAATAGTATATAGAATTTAAATCCAACCTTGAACAATTCAATCTCTTAAATTTCACGTTTACCAATGCAAAAATATTCAATCTCCAATGCAATCAGTGCATTATCTATTGAGTTAATGGACTCTCTTTCTTAGAAAACAACCTAGGAAACAAAGAGAATAAAATTCTTGTTTGAGAATTAAATCCTTATAAATCCAAAGAAGAAACAAAACCTCCAAATCGCCTAGCTTAGAAATCCAAGTTTAACTAGGGTTTGATAATCTTCTAGGGGTGTAAACCCTCTTACTCCCTAGAGAAGATAAACCCTAGAAAAGTATTTATACGATGGTGTGGAGGGTGTATGTCCTTATACTCCTCCTAGGGTTTGATTGTATAACTTTGAAATTAAGAAGAAAAACATAAGATTCCATAAATTCCTTACCTAATCCAAGATATAGCATGAAAAACCCTTACTTATCAAAGAAATTCCAATAATTTTCCAAGAAGAAGCATCCAAGAGAAGTCACTAGCATTTATTCCACCAATAGATAAGTGTTGCATCCATAATTACCAAAGATAAGAGAGAGCGAATTGCTAAAGAGGGCTGAAATTTCTGTCTAGGAGAGATTTTTAAGTGATGAGTTCTCATCAAGTGAAACGTGACTTGCCTCTATTTATAGAGGAAAATGTTGGACATATTGTCCTTGATATGTTTTCATTGATGTCAACAGTCGATGTCATTGTGATGTGATGATAAGTTGTTATGATGAATTGTCATGGATAAGTTATCATTAATGAATTGTCATTGATGTCAAACATATAACAGTTAGCAGCGAATGAAAATGTCAAACAGTATGCAGAGAATGAAAATGTCAAACAATATGCAAAGATTAAAGCTCAGAAGCAAGGACATTAATCAAAGCTCAGAAGGAAGATTTCATTGTAGAGATTCCATCGGGATTGAAATCCCCACAAGAAAACTCCAAAGGATTCAAGAAAGAATCATGCTCATTGAGATAGTTTTAAGGAGTAGTTGCGCAAAAGACATAACGAGAGGTGAAGAGAAATACACTCTAAAATATCAGGAGAAATAACGATGAACATATCAGAAGAAAGATTGTTAGATCGAGGTGAAGTCATAGTTTGGAAGAATTATTCTAGACCGTCAGATTACAAGAGAAGGATCGTTGGAGGACTGGTCAACGATTAGATCAAATCGTGACCATTGGATACGCAAGCGCCAGATCAAGGGGAGGGATTGATTGCAGAGCGCAAAGGGAGAATTAAACAACGTGTTAATTCCAATCCCGCAATTAGTCTATAACATCGATCGTCACCTGCCAATAGATCTACGATTGGCATCAGTTCCACTACCAACTAGTAGTTTCCATTGCGGAACTCAACAATAGTTTTAAACATCGTGTTAGTTGGGACCCCACAATCATCCTTGATCATTGATCTACTCTGGGAGCATTCTCAACAATCAGATCTGGAGAATATATGATGATCGTTGGATCAAGATCGTGATCAACTTCGATGCTGACCACTTCGGCAGAAAAGGGTTGAGAACAAATGAGATTACCTGAAGGCCAAAGTCCCGAAGTGGACATGAGTTGTCCGCTATGAGAAATATATTGGGAATCATATTGACCATATGATCTATATAAAGTGGAAAGATAGGATAAGCAAAGATGAAGGCCGGAGCCCCGAAGTCCCGAAGTAAATGAGGACCATCAGATCTGGACAATACATGATGGTCATTGGATTATAATAGTGGTGAATTTCAACACTGACCACTTCGGTAGAAAAGGGTTGAGAACAAGTAAGATTACCCGAAGGCCAAAGTCCCAAAGTGGACATGAGTCGTCTGATTTGAGGAACACTTCGGGAAGTATTCTGATTGTTGGATCAAGTTTAGTGGAAGGACAGAGTAAGCCACAAAGTGTCCCTAAGTAGACACAAGCCATCTAATCTAAGAAACACTTCGGGAAATATTCCAACCATCGGATCAAGGAAAGTATAAGGATAGGATAAGCAAGGAAAAAGTCTCGAGATCCCGAATTCCTGATAGTCATTGGATTGATTTAATCCTTTTCGGGTTAAAGAAGGACCATTGGATCCAGGAAAAGAACATGTGCCACATAAGAAGATCAACGTCAGAAAGACTACGTTATCAAGGACACGTGGTGAATTCAAATGATGACAAGTGTCAAAGTGAAGTTGGCATTTCATGTATGTGTAAGTCACAAATCTAAGTGACACATGGCCGCCACTCAGTCAATGCCATGTCAACAAGTGACGTCAGCAAGTTACGTCACTTCGGGAGTTTGTACTTCAGGATTTTCACCACCAGCAAATGCCTAAAGTCCCGAAGTCCCGAAATGAACGAGAACCATTCATCATGCAAATAAAATATCGATTGTTTGATATACTATGATGAAATCTGCTTCGGGACATTTCAAAGATTACAGAGGCAGGAAGTCGCGAAGGATGAAGTCCTGAAGTAACGTCAGTGGTCCATCTCATCGTGCGATTAAACCGTGACCATCAATCTTGAAAAATGATCAAGCACTTATTTAGCCTAGCGCCTGGTCACCACCTACCGTCGTATGGAATAGAGAAATAAGGGTAAAAGAAGAGGCATCGCTTAAATCATATGTAAATGGTTTGAAGGAAGCGCCTCATACATATTTAATTCGACGGAGAGTTAACACTAGAACAATACAGAGAATCGATAAAAGATCAAATATGATATGTTGGTGAACTGAGAACACAGCAAAAGCATGAGTATGATATGATGAGTCGATCCATGTCTGTGATCAACTCATGAAGACAAAAGAACTGACACACATTCATGATTAAAAGAGAGTTAATTCATGAGCATTATGAATAAAGAATAAAAAAAGGGAAAAATGATATTATTGAAAGTTTAATATTATCATTTAAATGAAAAGGTACAATGGTTCAAATATCAAAAGATGCAATGATTCAAATTCACGCCAGTTGGAAGACTATATAAACAAGAAAGAATGGTGAGAAGAAAGTGTAGTTGAATTTGTTGAAGTATATATATTTATATATAATGGATTGAATGAAGGTTCACTCTATCAAGTTAGTGCATGTTTACAAGTTGGGTCTTGTATGCGGATTGGATTCCTCACATCTCAATTGGATCTGAGATCAACAAGTTGGGACTTGTTATTAGGGTTGGATTCCTCATTTCTCAGTTGGATCTGAGAACTACAAGATGGGTCTTGTAACAGAGAGTTGGGTCTCTCATAATTGTTTGAAGATGAAATTCAAAGATTGATCTTATGTATTCATTCAATTTAAATATATAAATAAAGTATTTATTCTTTTATATATTGATTGAGAAAATGAAATAAATATTTGTTGTTCAGTTAATTTATGAAAAGTGGAAAATTGTCCAAAGTTTTGTGACATTGATTCACTCCCCCCCCCTACCCCCCCTCTCAGTGTCAAGTGTCCATTTCAACAATTGGTACCAGAGCCAAGGTTCCTTCAACACAGTTTAAAAACTGAAGGTAGATTCAGTAGAAATGGGTGGACAATGTGTTATCTCCACAAATGAAGCTCCCTTATTTGATGGAACATATTATTCATCATGGAGGGAAAATATGAAAATATATCTGAAGCCAAGAGGATCTGGAGTTTGGGATTCGGTAGTAAGTAATCCCTGGAACTTAACTACTTCAATGAGCAAAACCAAAACTGCAAAGGAGTCAAGGAGAAACAATTCAGTAGCCTTAAAAGCAATACAGGATGGATTTCCAGACCATGTCAAAGAAAAGATGAGGCACTACAAATCTGTAAAATAATTATGGCTCCAACTAGAAAATTGTTATCATAATGAAACACAAGAAGAAGAAAAATCCTATCAAAGTGAGGAACAAGACTTAGATAAAGAGGATTCTTGTCAAAATAAAGAACAAAACTCAGAAGAAGAGAATTATTATCAAGACAAGGAACAAGATAAAGGAAAGGAGAATTTCAATCATATTGAAGAACATAATACAAAGAAAAAGATTTCCAATCAGAATGAAATGCAGGATTTGATGCAAACCTCAGTCAACAATGAGGAAGAAAACCTCATCAAGGAATTGAGGCATACCTCGGTAATCACTAAAGAAAAATTACATAATCTTAAGACTGATGTTACAGTTGCAATAGAAGAGATTCATATGCAACCAATAAATTATATGCATATTAAAGTTTATGTGGATGTTCTTGACCATCTTGAATACACAATTATGTGCACTTTTGAAGAGTTGGAGAAACTTCAACAGTTAGATCAATATAATCATGAAGAGCATGAGCAAAATATTCATTTAGAAAACAAAGAAGAAGAGATCAAAAGATTGAAAACCGAAGTTATTAATATAACATAAGAGATGGAAGAATTAAAGACACGTGACAATAAAAGAAAAGAAGTACTAAAAGAATAAGAAGAATTAGTTAACAGTCTAAACACTCAACTTGAGGAAATTAAATAAAGTGAAGAAGACCTAAAGATCCAGCTAACAAGGAAAGAAAATTCTTACCACATGTTGGAATTGGAAATCATCAACTTCAAAAAGATAAATGAAAGTACTAATGCAGATCTAATGACTCAAATTGAAGAAGCTAAGAAAAATGAAGAAGCCCAGAAGATCCAAATAACTAAAAAGGAAGAATCATACCAATGTTTGAATTAGAAGCCATCAACCTCAAAAGGATTAAGCTAGAATATGGGAAAGAAATCAAAATATTGAAAACTAAATTTTTTGATCTAACAAAAGATATGGAAGAATTCAATACATATGACAAAACTATTAAATGCAAAGAAGTCTTGGATGAGACAGAAGAAATAGTCATCAATCTAAACACTCAACTTGAACATGCTAAAGAAGTGGAAGAAGCCCTGAATATTCAATTGACTAAAAAGGAAGAATTTTGTCAAATGTTGAAGTTAGAAATAGTCAATCTCAAAAAGATGAATGAAAAGACAAATAAGATTGTCAATTTCTAGAATAGCTCAGCTATTCTAGATAAGATTTGGAAGATCCAAAGATCAGTTGATGAAAAAAATGGTCTTGGATACAATAAGAAAGAAGACAATGACAAATGGAGCATCATTTACAAACATGAGAAAGGATCATCCTTATCAAAAGGAAAAGGTGCAATTACAAAGCAATTACAAGTCATGAACTTTGTTAAAGAAGGAAGCTATAGAAGTAAAAAGGAAGAAGAAAATCAAATGACTGATCTCTCAAGCCAAAATAAAATCAAGAATGGAAACACCTTCAATGGCTATTGCTTTTCTTGTCACTGATTTGGCCATAAAGAAATGGACTACAAGAAACTAGAGGAAGAATATACAAGAAAATAAAAAAAACTCAATTAGATGTTGGAGATGTAACTTTGTTGGGCACACATCAAAAATTTTTCATACAATGAGATGTTACAACTGTGATAGGTTTGGGCACAAATCCCAAAACTGTAGGAGTTCAAAAATTCAATCCTTAAATAAGTCATTTAATTCAGTGACAAAACTAATAAAAGTTGGAAGAAGAAAGGAGATGACAAATCTCCAAAAACACAATTAGAAAGAGAAGATCCAAAAAACAAAATATCTCACAGAAATATATGGAGAAGAAAATCTGAAGGAGAAAGAAAGAAAGATGATATTACACCTGAAAATGAAGAAATTAATAATAAGAACATGATGGGTGAAGGTCCTAATAAAGAATGTGAAATTCAATATGAAATAAATCAAGCCCAAGAAAAGGAAGTGCCTATAGAAGAATATGGGACAATATCAAATTCTGATAAAATCATAATTTGTTAGCCAAAGAAAGAAAATACAAAAAGAAGTTTAAATTGGTTTCTACAAAATCAAAGGATTATGCCAAGATTTTTTAAAATTAACATATGGAAAATCTTGACTATCTATAGATTAGTGGTCAAAAGAAAAATCATTGATAGGGTTATTTGTAGAATACGAGAAGATGAAAAATAAAGGTAGTAGAGAAGTTCAAGGAGTATCATCAACAAAGATCAATTGATAACAATTGGTAACAATTGATAACAAAATTGGTATTTAAATCAATTGGTATCATTCCTTAATTGATATTTCTGTGAAATATCAAAGAAGAATAAGAAGCAAATAAAAAAGATTAGTAATATTCATACTCTTGTTCTATTTGACAAAGGAAAGTCAATAAAAACTTAAGAGGAGTACTTTAGTTATTAAATAAGAAAGTAATTAGATTAAGTTTTGAAAGAATTGATCTCTACAAATTGGTATCACTACAAGTTGGTATCAATAAGACTACTTATTTGAAACAAAAATATTCCAATGGACTGAGATAAACAGTTAGTAAATTGATAGGGGAAGAGATCTTGTCAGGAAGAGCTACCCTTTTAGAAACAAAGGGTGAGAGTATTCAGAGGCAGAACATGATTCTAGGGGGAGTTACCCAAGTTCATATTTTTCCATTTTGGTCAACAACATGCGGACAGACAAAAGTTTATCATAAGAGGAGCAAACCTTTGCCATTGATGTCAAAGGGGGAGAGTAACTTCAGAGGAGAAAAGCATCATCACAGGGGGATTTTATGTATGAATTTAGTGTGTTTCCCTCAATGACAAAGGGGGATATTGTTGGACATATTGTCCTTGATATGTTGTCATTGATATCAACAGTCGATGTCATTGTGATGTGATGGTAAGTTGTTATGATGAATTGTCATGGATAAGTTATCATTAATGAATTGTCATTGATGTCAACAGTATAACAATTAGCAAAGAATGAAAATTTCAAACAATATGCAGAGAATGAAAATGTCAAACAGTATGCAAAGATTCAAGCTCAGAAGCAAGGACATTAATCAAATCTCATAAGGAAGAGCACATTGTAGAAATTCCATCGGGATCAAAATCCCCACAGGAAAACTCCAAAGGATTCAAGAAATAATCTTGTTCATTGAGATAGTTTTAAGGAGTAGTCACACAAAAGACATAACGAGAGGTGTATAGAAATCCACTCTAAAATCTCAGAATAAATAACGATGAACATATCAGAAGAAAGATCGTTAGATCGAGGTGAAGTCAGAGTGTGGAAGAATTAGTCTAGATCGTCATATTACAAGAGAAGGACCATTGGATACACAAGCACCAGATCAAGGGCAGGGATTGATTGTGGAGTGCGAAGGGAGAATTAAACAATGCGTTAATTCCAATCCCATAATTAGTCTAGACCATCGATCGTCACCCTCCAATAGATCTACGGTTTGCATCAGTTGCACTACCAACGAGCAGTTTCCATTGCAGAAATTGACAATAGTTTTAAACATCGTGCTATTTGGGACCCCGCAATCATCCTTGATCGTTGACATACTCTGGGAGCATTCTCAACCATCAAATATGGAGAATATACGATGACCGTTGGATCAGGATCATGGTCAACTCCAACGCTGAACACTTCGGTAGAAAAGGGTTGAGAACAAATGAGATTACCCTAAGGCCGAAGTCCCAAAGTGGACATGAGTCATTCAATCTGAGAAATATTTTGGGATTCATATTGATCGTTCGATCTAAATAAAGGGGAAAGATAGGATAAGAAAAGATGAAGGTTGGATCCTCAAAACCCCGAAGTAAATGAGGACCATTAGATATGGACAATACATGATGGTCGTTGGATCAAAATGGTGGTCAACTTCGGCGCTGACCACTTTGGCAGAAAAGGGTTGAGAACAAGTAATATTATCTAAAGGCCGAAGTCCCAAAGTGGACATGAGTCGTCCGATCTGAGGAAGACTTCGGGAAGTATTCCGATCATTGGATAAATTTTAGTGGAAGGACAGAGTAAGACACAAAGTGTCCTATAGTAGACACAAGCCATCTAATCTAAGGAACACTTCAGGAAATATCTCGACCACGGATCAAGGAAAGTAGAAGGATAAGATAAGAAAGGAAAAAGGCATGATATCCCAAATACCTGAATTCCCGATAGTCGTTGGATTGAGTTAATCCTTTTCGAGTTAAATAAGGACCATCGGATCCAAGAGAAGAACATGTGTCACATAAGAATATCCACATCATGAATACTATGTCATCAAGGACACGTGGTGCAATCAGATGATGACAAGTGTCAAAGTGAAATTGGCATTTCAAGTATGTGTAAGTCATGAATCTAAGTGACACGTGGATGCCACTCAATCAGTGCCACATCAACAAGTGACATCATCAAGTTATGTCACTCTGGAAGTTTGTACTTCAGGAGTTTCACCACCAGCAAATGCCCGAAGTCCCAAAGTTCTGAAATGAACAAGAATCATTCATCGTGAAAATAAAATATCGACCGTTTAATCTACTACAATGAAATGTGATTCGGGAGATTTGAAATATTATAGAGGTTGGAAGTTGTGAAGTGTTATCACCATAACAATTTTCAGATAGGATCCAAGTCTCAGAAATTTAGCAAGAAATACATCGTCGCAGAAATATGATAGTTTGGATAATTGATAATTTGGAGGACCAAGACATGTCTGGCGGCGTATGGACAAATATAGAAGAGGTGCAAAAGGTGTAACTCGACAGACCGTCGATTGTGAAATGGCCCAGATCAACGGCTGGAGCCCATATCGGGTGGTGAACTTGCACGGGACTTAACCATCTAAAGGCGGACCAGGGAAAACCATTGTGGTTTTTAAATGGACGTGTGGCACCTCCAGAGATACATCGGGTGAAAGGTGGGTTTCCTAAAACCACTTTCGCAAAAGTCCCGATGTCACATGTTTCAATACGTCAAATGAACCACTCATGGGGCGGGTGACAGCTAGTCAGAATCACCTTGCTTCACTCGTTCGGTACTTCACAACCATATGATTCCAGGTGAATGTTGCCATATAACAAACTCAAAAGCTAATAATTTGAAATGGATTTTCCAATCGTGGTAAACCAACGTACCTGCAACTAACTCTGTCAGTCATTCATGATTGAAACTCTATAACTATTGATTCTCAAGTATGGAGGGATCATATCATCCATAAGTAGAGTAATCCAAAAATTGGTTTACTCTCTAATTTCTATAGGAACATCTTAATGTCCATGAAAGTGGAATACATGGACAAAGCCAATCAAGCCATATTCAGTGAAACAGGTTGTTCAAGTAACATGGCAGGTTTATCTACTAGTAAGAAGGAAAGGGAAATTGCATGTATATTAGCAACTAAATTCCATACATAACCTGCTATAGACCCAGGATTAGAAGTCAGGCTAAATCCCATCATGAAGGACCTAATCATCAACATGTCAGTTGTGAAAAAGAAACAGAGAAAGCAGCAGAAGACAGAAAACATGGCCAAAACAGCTGAAAGCAATGGGGAGAATCAACTGGTCTGGTTGGTCACTCCGAAGGAGGAAATTGCCAAGCTGAAATAAATTCTTAGGTGGGAATAAGTGCATCCCAAAAAAATTTGGACAGATGGAAATCTAAGAAAGGGGCCCCAAATATGACAGACTTGTTCCTAACAACCCCTTTAAAATAGGATAATTGTTATTATAAATCATTCATATTTTGTAACTTATCTCTATTTTTAGAGTTATGGGGAAGTTTGAACATTTTGAATTCCACAAGAAATTCCTTTATATATATTATCTCGAGGATATAGAAAGCATGGAAAAAAGAGGAGCCTGCCCTCTGTGCAGGAAGACTTTTGTAAATTTTGGGGCTAGAATGAATATATAATGCAGAAGCAGATTTTGGATTGTTTATGAAAAGATTCTAACTAGCGGTGATATGAGTCTTGTTTTCTTTCATAGTATGTATTTCCTCTGATCTTATATTTCATTTACACTTCCTTTTGTCTAGATTGGAGATTTAGATGCCCAAAATTCATTATTCAATGCTCTTGGCTTAACAATTTAGACTATGTTTGTCTCTTCTTAACCAATTCAGAATTCATTGTTGTAATGCTCTGATGTAGTTATGTGTTTCTTTTTCTTTTGATGCCATTCTAATTTTCGAATATAAACTTAGACTCACTGCCTCATTTAGCCTATTCCTCTTAATAGTTCTCATGCTCTGACAATGCATTGTTCATTCTAGACTCCATATCCCAAATGTCATTTTCATTTCTTGAGTTATTTTATTAAAAAAAACCCAAAACAAACCAAATCTAGCCACCAATTTCCATAGATATACTTAGTGACACGAGAGATCCCTCTCTGAGTTGAGCAGGCTAGTGCCTCAGATCTAAAGTTGGTTGAAGAAGTTACCTCTGTTGTTTGTCTATTCAGTCGGACAAACTTTACAGAGTGCTAACATTCTGGCGTCATTGTCGGGGATGAAACTGAAACATTTTCCTTGAGAAAGAATGACATGGTTGAGTTCTAAGGTTTGAGAGAAACAGACACTTAGGCACATATTAGTTGTATTCCTGCTCTGGCGACTCCACACATCAAAAAATCAGTTTGAAGGTGATTCCACTGGTAGAAGACTCCAGAATTTTCAATGACGACTCCACTGGGGATGCAGAATCTAGCTTCCAAAACATTATTGGAGACTCCACTCGAACTTCAAATATAATTCAGAGTCTCCACTAGAAATGAGATCTCTTGACATAGGTATAAAAAGGCATCATGGAAGAAAACATGTACTTCAAATGGGATCTCTTCCAAAGCATTTTACTACTTTTTATAAGTTTCCTATGCTCCTTCCTTGAACATGTCAAACAAATTTTTCTTTACCTATTGCATTATGATGATGATCATGAGAATCTTGCAATTGTATATCCTCCTCTTAAAGTTGTACATGCGTATCCTCAATGTATCACTGATTTTGATAGAAATTTTTCATCTGGTCCATGTGATGACCATGACCAAGTTGATGAGCCCCATGAATCCAAGGTTTATATTTCATCTCCTGCACTTAATGAAACACCCTCCAAGACCCAACATAGATACAGAGCCTTAAAGATACCTCAAGTCCTCCATGATTTTCCTCCCAAGTACTATGAGTATCTATCTGTGTTTGATGGAGAACCTAATTTCATCTCAGTTGAAAAACACATCCAAGGGTTTGAGCATTTTATAGATTTGTTTTAGATCGACCATGATGATGTTTGTATGAGGGTTTTCTCTCAATCCTTGAAAGGGGATACCAAAGACTAGATTAGACATTTGCAACCAGATACAATTGGCTCATGGGAGAAATTGAAGAATGTTTTTTTAAAGTTTTGGGGCAAGAAGAAATATTTAGAGCTACAACTTGCATAGTTCTATGCCTTGGAATGGAGAAGCAACGAAACTATCTATATATTCAGTAGAAGGTTTTCCAGTATTTACTACAAATTGCCTGAAGATATTCAACCCACTGAAGTTGTTGCCATGCTCCATTATACAACAACTCTTCATCCAGATGTGTCTTTCCTCCTGATGGAAAGAAGACGTAAGCCCTTACAACAAATGTTTAATGATGCCTAGGATATTCAACACAACATCCAGGCATGTAAACATATCCAAAAGGAGGGGTTGGATGCTCAATAACATGAAAGTGAATATGAACAGAAAATAGTTGATAAAATTGACAATATCATGGGTCCTCTTGAAGTTTCAAATGCTCATGATTGTGCTAAACATTATATTCCACTTGTTAACATAAGAGGTGTTGATTTAGTTTCTGATCCATCCCATGATAAGAAAGGGGTTGATTATTTCATGTATTCATTTATAGATAATCAAAGGGATGAGTTTGCAAACCAGTTTGTTGAAGAACAGATTAATGTTCCAAGTCTTTTCTTGTTAGACGACATTGCATCTGATGTTGATTTTCCTATATATGACAAGTATGAGGATGATCATGATGTTGAAGACTTTCTTTTTCAGAAGTACAGTGAGGAGCAAAGTATTAGATCAGCTGAAGACAATTCTCTACCCTTGTGCTTTGCTGCATTTAAATTGTTTAAAGAGAATTCTAAGATCATTGTGGAGGCAAATGAATTTGCGCTGATGCAAAATCACAATGAATCAATGGAAAAAATTAATAAGATGTTACAACATTCTTCTCATGTGTTTTCCATCGGTTCAAAATACAGTCATTGGTCGAAGACAAAGCTGAAAGCGAGCATGTCCAGCAATCTGACGAGGTGGAAAAATATACCTATGATGACACTGGAGAAAATGAAGAAGGTTTTGAGTCAGGTAACATAACCTTGCCATTGTGTTTTCCCTCATTCGAACTATTGAAACAAAATGACTGTAGCGCTTCAAATCAGAAAACATGCAAGCATGGCATTGAAAGTAAAGAAAGAAATGGGCTTACAGATAAAAATTCTCTTCCATTATGTTTTTCTTCTTTTGAATGGTTAAGAGGAAATCATGAAATTGCAGAAGAAATAGGGAGTTCTACCTATTTTCATAGTAGCACTATTTTACATGAAAAGGTTGTCATCATTGAAGAACACCAACTACACTCACATGCATTGCATGATCATTAAATGGAAGGGTATTTCAATTCAGAATTCCAATCTATGATTAATCATCAGATTAAAGAAGAAGCAGATCGGGAATTTTTTTCCGAAGGTCTTTTCATTTCTCCTAGAACTAATGCAGATGTTCAATAGTATTACTAGCAAGACAAGGTATTTCAAAGTTGCATTTCTTCCCTTGAGAATGACGTACTGGTTCAATTTCTAAACAACATAGACACAAGTGAGGGTTTTGAAAATACATCCAGGAGAACTCTAGACTGTGAAATAGTTCATGATGTCAGCTTTTCACATTTGCAAGAATATTATGAGCAAGAACTTATTTCTATTAATTCATTTGAAAGTCAAAATAGCAGTCCCCAAACAAACTTCCAGAAGTTTAATAAAACCAAATCAAAATTGTTTAATGAACAAGAGGACAACCTTGATACATATAATATGACTGTCATATTTGAAGATGTTCAAGAATGTATGAATGTTTTTCTTGAGATACATGGAGAAGTAGACAGGCCTATTACTGCCATTTCATTTGAAAATGTTCGTAAGACAAAAGAAATAGAGCAAGAACAACAAACACTTATGAAAGAGTCTTGTATTTTTCATTTTTGCTCACCGAGAAGAAATGATTTTTCATGGTTTTCAAGATCCGGTGGCCATCCTATTACATTCATCGGTGAAGAAAGAGTTTGTTTCATTCATAAACTCAGATTTTGGATTCAAATTTTGTTTTTAGCTGCCATCTTATACATTTGTCTACCTTCTTAAGAAAGTTGTGACTAGAGGAAAATCAGGAAGCCAATTGCTTGATTGGCTGCATTGGCACTTTAGCATCACAAAATTGAGTACTCATTTCATCATTTTAGGGTAGGTAGGAATCGAATAATATTGTTGGACAAGCATTTTTGCAATTTATATTTCGAGTATTGTGTACAGTCAGTTTCAACAGTATATCTAGTGTTCAGTATCCAGTTGAGAGCAGTGTGCAGAGTTTGGACTTCAGCAAACACTAGTGATATGGTAGGAGAAGGGTACACACAAATGTTTTGGGATCATCCCAATGGATCAGGCACTAGGTCTATAAGTTATTTTCTACCTCACAGGGAGGATAACATCCCCAGTTGGAGCCTATGTTATCACCATAACAATTTCTGGACAGGATCCAAGTCTCGGAAATTTAGCAAGAACTACATCGTCGCGTAAATATGATAGTTTGGAGAATTGATAATTTGGAGGACCAGGACATGTCTGGCGGCGTATGGACAAATATAACAGAGGAACAAAAGGTATAACTCGATAGACCGTCGATTGTGAAACGGACCAGATCAACGGTTGGAGCCCATATCGGGCGGTGAACTTGCACAGGACTTAACCATGTAAAGGTGGATCGGGGAAAACCATTGTGGCTTTTAAATGGACGCGCGACGCCTCCAGAGATACATCGGGGCGAAATTCGGGTTGCCTAAAACCACTTTCACAAAAATCCCGATGTCATATGTTTCAATACGTTAAATCAACCACTCGTGGGGCGGGGGACGGCTAGTCAGAATCACCTCGCTTCACTCGTTTGGTACTTCAAAACCGTATGATGTCAGATGAACGTCGCCATATAACGAACTCAAAAGATAATCATTTGAAATGGATTTTCCAAGCGTGGTAAACCAACGTACTTGAAACTAACTCTGTTAGTAATTCATAATTGGAACTCTATAACTATTGATTCTCAAGTATGGAGGCATCATATCATCCATAAGAAAAGTAATCTCGAAATTGGTTTACTCTATGATTTTTGTAGGAACATCTTAATGTCCAAGAAAGTGGGATACATGGGCAAATCCAATCAAGCCATATCTAGTGAAATAGGTCGTTCAAGTAACATGGCGGGTTTATGTACTAGTAAGAAGGAAAGGGAAATTGCACGTATATTAGCAACTAAATTCCATACAGAACCTGCTATAGACCCAGGATTAGAAGTTAGGATAAATCCCATCATGAAGGACCTAATCATCAATAGGCCAACTGTGAAAAAGAAACAGAGCAAGAAGCAGAAGACATAAAACATGGCCGAAACGGATGAAAGAATTGGGGAGAATCAATCAGTCTGGTTGGTCACTCTGAAGGAGGAAATCGCCAAGCTGAAATAAATACTCAGGTGGGAATAAGTGCATCACAATTTTTTTTTTGGATAGATGGAAATCTAAGAAAGGGGGCCCAGATATGACAAACCTGTTCCTAACGGCCCCTTTAAAATAGGATAACTGTTATTATAAATCATTCATTTTTTGTAACTTATCTCTATTTTTAGAGTTATGGGGAAGTCTGAACGTTTTGAATTCCGCGAGAAATTACTCTATATATATTATCTCGAGGATATAGAAAGAATGGATAAAAGAGGAGCCTGCCCTCTATGCAAGAAGACTTTTGTAAATTTTGGGGCTAGAATGAATATATAATGCAGAAGCAGATTTTGGACTATTTATGAAAAGATTCTAACTGGCGATGATATGAGTCTTGTTTTCTTTCATAGTATGTATTTCCTGTGATCTTATATTTCATTTACACTTCCTTGTGTCTAGATTGGAGATTTAGTGGCCCAGAATTCATTATTCAATGCTCTTGGCTTAGAAATTTAGACTGTTTTGTCTCTTCTTAACCAATTCAAAATTCATTGTTGTAATGCTCTAATGTAGTTATGGGTTTCTTTTTCTTCTGATGCCATTCTAATTTTCGAATATAAACTCAGACTTGTTGCCTTATTTAGCGTGTTCCTCTTAATAGTTCCCATGCTCTAACAATGCATTGTTCATTCCAGACTCCATAGCCCAAATGTCATTTTCATTTTTCCATTTATTTTATTAAAAAAACCCCAAAACAAACCAAATCTAGCCACGAATTTCCATAGATATACCTAGTGACATGAGAGAGCCATCTCTAAGTTGAGAAGGCTAGTGCCTTAGCTTTAAATCTGGTTGAAGCAGTTACCTTTGTTGTTTGTCTATTCAGCCGGACAAAATTTACAGAGTGCTAACACGAAGGACGAAGTCCCGAAGTAACGAAAGTCATCCATCTCATCGTGTGATTAAAACGTGACCGTCGATATTTACAAATGATCAAGAATTTATTTAGCCTAGCACCTGGTCACCACCTACGGTCATATGGAATAGAGAAATAAGGGTAAAAGAAGAGGCAGTGCTTAAATCAATAAGTCCGTGGTTTTGCGCATATGGTCATATGTAAATGGTTTGAAAGGAGCGCCTCATACAGATTTAATTCGACAGAGAGTTAACACTAGAATAATATAGAGAATCGATAAAAGATCAAATATGATATGTTGGTGAACTGAGAACACAACAGAAGCATGAGTACGATATGATGAGTCGATCCATGTCTGTGATCAACTCATGAAGACAAAAGAACCAACACCCAGTCATGATTAAAAGAGAGTTAATTCATGAGCAATATGAATAAAGAATAAAAAAATGGGAAAATGATATTATTTAAAGTTTAATATTAACATTTAAATGAAAAGGTACAATGGTTCAAATATCAAAAGATGCAATGATTCAAATTCACACCAGTTGCAAGACTATATAAACAAGAAAGAATGGTGAGAAGAAAGTGTAGTTGAATTTGTTGAAGTATATATATTTATATATAATGGATTGAATGAAGGTTCATTCTATCAGGTTGGTGCTTGTTTACAAGTTGGGTCTTGTATGAGGTTGGATTCCTCACATCTCAGTTGGATCTGAGATCAACAAGTTAGGACTTGTTATGAGGGTTGGATTCTTCATTTCTCAGTTGGATCTTAGAACTACAAGTTGGGTCTCTCATAATTGTTTGAAGATGAAATTCAAAGATTGATCTTATGTATTCATTCAAGTTAAATATATAAATAAAGTATTTATTCTTTTATATATTGATTGAGAAAATGAAATAAATATTTGTTGTTTAGTTAATTTATGAAAAGTGGAAAATTGTCCAAAGTTTTGTGACATTGATTCACACCCTCCCCCCTCCCCCTCCTCTTAGTGTCAAGTGTCCATTTTAATAGAAAACCCAAGCCATAGTTTGTCCACGTTACAATTAAATCCATAATTTTAGGATAAAACCAAAGTTACAATGGTTAATTAGTAAATCATTTTGCCCTTTTTCCCACATAGGCTACAAAATTACCAAAAATAAAAAAATGAAGGCACATAAGCCCATAAAACTCTTCTCCAAAGTGGCATGTGTGAAACTAGCCCTCCAAAGGCTAGGAAGTCATGCTAGAAATGTGCCACGCCACCCCCCAAATCAAGCAAGAGAGTGGGGATTCAAACCCACAACACCACCAAGTGCACTAAAATGGAAAAACATCCCCTCAAAAGTGTGACATCATGCTCCAAAGGAGGGGAGTTTGGGCATAATAGGGTGATTCCATCTCCCCTTCTTGATTTCGAGCCTCATCTAAGTGCTAGAAATGTCTTCCAAGGTACAATGTTCATCATCCTAGGTCTCCAATGCGTGAGGCGCAACATCCATCCGGTGGGATTTCAATCCTCTACGAAGTTCCAAGTGTCTTAGTCCCTCCATGAATAGCTTTCGTTGGGAAATGCCCTACAAAGACAAGAAAATATGCCCTCCAATGGTCCACAAGTCACATTACTCATGCCAAGTAAGCCACATTTAATAAAAAAAACCACCCAAACAAGTGCATAAAGTCCCCCCTTTTCAAATTAAACAAATGCTCAAAGACCTTATAAAATTTTCCAAATTTAGATATGGGAGGGGTGTCATGGTGCCCTATTGGGTAAGTCGATCCCAAAGTCAAGGAATGTTTCCAAAGAAGATTCTCTCTAAGCCATGTAGTGAGTATGGGGAGGATTGGGGTAGTACTTTTCGGTATGGGATTTTTGACATATCAAGGGGTCATATTGTCTCATTTAGTGATTCCTTTGTGGAGGGTTCAGTGCATCCCTTCATTTGCAATGAAATGTTTTTCCAAGCCCTTTACTTTCCTTTCATTTTTTTATGGTTTGTGTTGAACCTTGTTTTTTCCACATTTCACCGCCCAATAAAGCCATTATTCTTAAATTGTTTCCCGTATTTCATCATTAATACACACTTCAAACAATCATTAACTGTCATTATTCATAATTTTACATCCAGTGGGATTAATACATCATTTTTCTATGTTTTTAGTGATTAAAGACGATTATATCATGGTTTTTCTTACGATGATTCATGTTAATAATTCCTGCAGATCAAGTGTCTTCTCCAAGTGATCTTCAACATTAAAAGTGTTCTTACATTTGCAGTGGTCCTTACCAAGCTTCAATTTCCTGCATAGGATACATTTGTAAGTATGAAAAGGTAAAAAAAACTGAGTTCATTTCTTGTACCAACATGTTCAGTATTATCGTACCATCACTGCAGTTCTTGTACCTGATATTGTAGCTTAGTTTATTGGTGCATATAGGGACGAAAATAGAGAACATGGGTTTTCTCTACAACAACGTCGACATGCTCTCTCGTAAGTCTGAATGTGCCCAGGTCGCACGTGTATATCTCCAGCCAAAAATATCAGTTCAGCCTTAAATTAGCAAAAGTTCCAGAGAATCAACTTCCACCTCAGTTTTTGTGCAAATGAAGACGAATCTGAAGAATCTGAAACATGGGTTTTGTTCCTATCATAGAAAATTGAGTTATGCGTGAGTTGTTTTCTAAAATAAAAACTAGTTCGAGAGTTATGCTCAGTTATTCAACGCCAATGTGCCCAAATGAATAAATTCGCCCAGATTTCATGATTACACCCTGATTTGAAAAACAAAAAAAAACAATGCCCAAATTTGATGGGTTTTGATGATTTCGATGTCAAAGAGTTCATTATGTTTTCGTGGCTTTGGTTTTTGGCATATCTCCATGAATCCAATACTAAATATGCCACTTAGGATGAGTTCAATATTGTTTGTTGACCATGATGCTTCCAACAAGATCATTTACTCCCTTGTAGACGAGTTGTTTCTCCTTGTGACGGGTTGTTTCTCCTTGTGCACAGATTGATATCGAGAATCCTCAGTTGGTTTCATCCAACCAAAAGAAAAATAGAATATATAGTTTCATGTCCAGGCTGCTTCCTTTGAACTCCAATCTAAGTTCAAGGATCAATTCAATGTTTTCCATGTGGAATGCCATATTTTAGGAAATGATAAATAATTGGCTACCAGTTTGTATTTGGTTATCGACCTCCCTATTTTGAGTCGATGCCATCTCAAAATATTTTACCCTCGATCTCTGCATTTGCACCCAGATCCACTCCCAATCCTCAACGTACCTTCTCTCATGCAATTAATCTGCCTCTCACTCACACTACCAATTGACCCATCCATCTGATTCTTCACGCCTATAATTTGAAACACATATGCTTTCACAATCTGTTGCATGCTTTCCACAAACCCCTCCACGATTTGCAGTCCAAATACTAGCCGCAATAATCATCCTCTCAGCCTCAATTCGGTTTCTTCCAAGTCCTTGGCTCACCATTCCTCAAACAGTTCCAATCGTTGTGACATCCAACACATTCATTGTAGTGCCTTATTGTTTGGTTGTCATAGATATATATAAGCATCCTGTGAATCTTAGTTGTATGTTGTTACGTGTCTGGCTTGTGATATATACTATTATATTACATGTTTTGTTGTTATTACGTGTAAGTTTTATCATTGTTATATATATATATAGTTCCATTGTTAAAAATTGTTATATTATTGTTTTTTTATTATATTGTTTGTTATACATTGTTATATTAATAATATATATTGTTTTTTTATATTAGGTTATTTTTTAATATTTTTATATTGTTTGGTTATGTTGTTATATTGTTATGTATAAGTTAGATATATATAAACAATTTTCATTGTGTAATTACATATGAGGTGCTAAGAGGATCGTTGTTTCAAAGCAATTTCATTCATATACAAAGAACAAAGCTAAAACCTACACCAACACATACCTTGCTTTTCCATTTTCGTGTGTATCTCTTCTCGAAGACTAATATCCAAAGTGTGTGTTTTATATTGCATTTTTTAATTTGTTTTCCTCTAGCATAAGAGTGGATCCTTTACATGAATATCATTGAAGGTTAAGACACTAATAAGATACTTCCACAAAGTTGCACGAACACCAAGTTTGTGTGAAAGATTACAACTCAGAACCTTTACAGCGTTAGTTTTTCCACAACCCGATGATGATTTCCTTAGTGTTAATTTTCATTTGTCTTCTTTCATTTCATGCAGCAGAAGAAGCTACTACAGGAAGAATCATTGAAGGATTGAGACATGTTAGTAAGATACACATGAGAAGTTGCAAGAACATACATATATGAAAGATTGTAACATTGAACCCTTACAACACTTATTGTCCCACATCCCAGTGATATATTCCTAAAGTTCATTTCCCATAGCTTGCTTTGCTTTAAATTGGATTGTTTGTTTGGATTTTCACTGCCGTAGGATAGATTAGAGCTTTAATCTTGCATTCCATGTACTCGCACCTCTAAGTTTACAAACCTCCAGGTCGATAATTTAATGTCTGGAAATTATTGCATATAATTTACCCAACAATATGAACATTGAATTCTATGTACAATGGAAATAAAAATAGCACCAGAATGCCACTTGAAGTTAAAACACATCGAGTGCCATGTGCACTGGAAATTAAAGGACACCGCAATGCATTCCCCCATCAAGTAGGACATTTATTAATTATATTCTTTTAAAAGGTCCTTAATTTTTTATAGAGAAGCATTTCATGGCTCTCGGGACCTTAGGGAAAGTATATAGAAGGAGAAATTATGGATTTTTACTTTTACATTGCTAGCTACAACACCTATGGGCTTCAACCCCTTCTTCTCGTGAAATGAGGTACAAGCCCTTCTTAGGTTCAATGAACCCAAAAACCCAAAAGATGAGGAAATTGAGGGGAAGAAGTGTGGAAAGTGGGAAGTATTAGTGAGAATGGTACGATGACCCTTGAAGAATACCCCCCAGTAGAAACCTTTTTTCCTGAGGATGGCCAACTTACTAGAATACCATGTCAACCGCCAAGGTGAAATAAGGAAAAAGGTATAATTTCCCAGCAAACGTTTCATAATCAAGAAATGAACCTTTGCAACATACTCAAATGCTTCAACTATTAAAGTGGCACTTACCATGAGACCGAACTTGTTACCTCATGAAGCAAGACATGTTTTCCTTCCTGGGTTAGGCTGGTGTGGCAGACATTGCTATGTTGTTGACAATGAATGGAAATGTGTGGTGGAGGGGAGGGGATCTTTATGCTCAATGTGGGATATGTTGGTCGTCTGGATCTTGACACTCCATGTCTTCTACCTGCAAGCCTTGATACATTATCTCTTTATTTTTCCCTAGGTTGGGGGGTAACAGGTACAACAAAGAATACATCATATTAAATATATTGTGCTACATATTATTTCATTTTGGGCCAGTATGCATACCTATATAATTCAACAATTGTCTTCCCAACACCAAAATGTCGTTCAACCTTGGAGGTGTGATCCTCTCTGATAAGCTGCAGTCATTCACCTTTAGGAACACAAAGCTTGTCGAGCTTGTAGAGTAAACCATTCTGGAAATGATAGTCAACCTTGTCGTCACCTTCTTCTTTATGAATTTATCCATGTAGCTACCAAAACACCTCCTTGAAGTCCTCATCTTCTGTGCATGACTCTGTGTACACATCATCGGTAAAAGGATCCATGTGCATCATAGTTCTCAAATCTTTAATATTGGATGTGGGTGGTTGTGAAATCATGCCTTCCAACTTGTTTGTGCTACCCTTCTTATAATTTATGACCAAATGAAATTTTTGTAAGAACCCCATCCATTTATAGTGTATGGTTTGTTGTAACTTTATCTAGGCCTACAAATGTTGGAGTGACTGGTAATCTGTGTGGATGATGGTCTCCTTTCCCATAAGATAGTGCTTCTACTTTTTGACAACTTGTACCAAGGCATAGATCTTCTTGTCGTAGGTAGGGTATTCTAGCGGGAAAATCCCCCCTATAACTATACCAGGGTTTAATATATAGACAGATAAAATGACCGTCTAAAAGTCAATCTAGTTTCTACTCTACCCCAAACATACCAAAATAAATGAACAGAAAGCAGTAAAAGAGAAGATAGGTAATTGTACCTTTTATCCCACATCTGGTGTTGATCTCCTCGAGCTCTGTAGTTCCAAAGACTACAAGTCTCCTCCCAAGTTTGACCTGCATCAAGGTTGACCTGCATCTAAGGCTAGGAAAACAAGCACTACAATCATGTTATTTATATTCATAAATTAGGGTTAGATACCAAATGTTATGTATAAATTAAAAAAAAAAAAACACAAAACATCATCATTTGGGATAGGGAAAAGAGATTATTTTATTCATCAAACAAAGACTGAAACTTATAATCCTTGTTGGCCACCATTCCGCGAACCTGGTCTGGGCTCCTCTTTACAATGCTCCAAGTGCACCTTGAATAGGCCTCTTCTCTCAATCTACTAATCACCTCAAGGGAAGGGAATGGATTGAATGGAAGAAAAGAGGGTGAAGAGGGAATATTGAGGCAGTAACTCACAAAATGTAGAAATGTTTGGGCAAGGAAGGGAAGTGAAATTGGGTAGAGTTTCACTGTTCTTATGATTAGTTGTGAAATGAGACCCCAAAACCTCCTCTTATATGACAAAAGGATGGTTATTCAGTTGGGGGATGGGATATAGCAGGTGAATTGGTTGGGAAACCTCCAATAGCCCATGAATTCCACTGAATTCCTTACAACTTTTTAATTTTTGCAACTTTTGGAGGTCTACGCAGGTTGTGTATTGTGCAGCAAGCGTATGTACGTGGGTTGTCTAGCATGTAGCAAGTGTATGTACGTGGGTTGTAGTGGTGCAGGGCACATACATGCTCTAAAAATTGTTTTTTTAAGTAGAGCTTCTCAGCAATGATTTGGAAAATTATGCAAGTAAGAGGGCCAATGCCATGTATGCATGAGTAGGGCATTTTATGGCTATAACATGGTAGTTGAGGACCTCCCCATGAAATAATTTTGAATGATAAAGGACATGCCTTCCTCCATGCATCAAGACTTCTCTTATGGAATACCTACTTGCATCTATCTCCACTTCGAAGGGCTTCTGCAATTTTGGTAGTGTGAGCATTGGTGCTTGAATGAGATTTCTTTTCAAATCACCAAAAGTCTTTTGTTGATTTTTCCTCCCGCTAGAAACTTTTACCACTCGTTGTTATGGCGTGGAGTGGTGCAACTACTACTGAAAATGAGGTCATGAAATTTTGCAAGTATTGTGTTTTCCCAACGAAGCTCTTAACTTCTATGCAATTTGTAGGAACTGGCCATTTCATGATGGCCCCCATATTAGTGGGATCTATCTTGAGCTCACCTCCACCAATCACATACCCCAGATACACCAAAGATTATTGAGAAAAATCACATTTCTTGAGATTGGTCAGCAAATGGTGCTTCTTCAGGGTCTCTAACACCTACATAAGATGTGAGTGTGCTCCTCCTAGGTAGCACTATAAACCTATATATCATCGAAAAAAACAATAACAAATGAATCTAGATAAGGGCGTAAAACATCATTCATTAGTCTCATAAATGTAGTTGGTGCATTGCATAAACCAAATGGCATAACCAACCACTCATACAAACCTTTCCTTGTCTTGAAGGTATCTTCTTCTTTGACTCATACCTATTGATATCCTGATTTCAAATCCAACTTACTGAAGTACTTGTCATGTTGTAGCTAGTCCAACAGATCATCGATCCTAGGAAAAGGGTATTGATTCTTCAGTGTAATATTTTTGAATTCCTTGTAATCAATACGCATTCTCCAAGTCTAGTCCTTATTGGGAACAATTATGATGGGTGACCCACAAGGTGAGGTACTTGGTCGAATCACACCCTACTCCAAAAATTGTTGTAACTGCTTCTTTACTTTGTTTTCTTCCAAAACAGACAGACTCTATAGCCCAATATTCGGCAAGGGGGAGTCTAGCAATAATTGGATTTCGTGCTCCACTTCCCTCTTAGGTGGTAATCCTTTAGGCTCCTGGAACACTCCTATGTATGCTTGTAGCAAATCCTCCAACTGGTGTTTTTTCTCTTAAGTACACCCTTCCATGGATGTATTTAATTTTAATGACTCCTCACCAGACTGATTTTCTCTTAGAAAAAGTAAAACATATTTCTTACTAGAACTAATCAATTTATTAGCTTAATTGGCACTTACCGATGAAATTTTTTATTTACCTTTGTGTGTGTTGATGATGAAGGATTTCCCGTCCTTGATGAGGCAGTATTGATTGGCTCTCTACATGAATATACCATCCCTCATATACATGTAGGGGCTTCCAAACACTACTCAACATACATCTAGTGGTACTACATCCAATTCTACTTCATCTTTAAAATTAACACTTACAACAAATTTAATCTTGCACTACTTTGTTACCTTGATATTTCCATCATTCTTTACCCAACCCAATGGATAGGGGCTAGGATGATCATGAACCTCCAATCCAATATTTTTTACTAGATCCACTACTATGATATTATCATGTGAACCAGATTCAAACTAAGCATTTATCTTGGTCTTCTTGACCTAAATATTTATGTGGAAGATCTTGGTCATCTCCTTCTCTTCCTAGTGATGAAGGATACTCAGATTCATCTCATTTTTCACAAACGTGAAAATAATATTTTCATTCACATCAAAGCTACTTTCAACGTGATTACTTGAATTCATGTCTAGAAGGTTTTTTTTCTTACTGTCCTTGTTGTAGTTCTTCAGGTTCAACTCTAGATGTAGTTTCCAACACTTTTCCCCGTTGTGGCCATGAATGTTGTAATGATTTGGTTGTTGGCATCCTTGCACTGATGTGTAGTGGTTTTGTCTTCTTATATTTTTCCCCTTTACACTTATTCTCCTCCTCCTTAGAAGCTTCTCAATGTTGTTTATGCTTCGAGCCACTTGGTTGCCCCTTCTTTTGGCCTATGTTTTCTAGGTATTGTACTTGTACACATGCCTCATCCATTGCCCTTGGTTTGAAGAGCATCACATGTTTTTGGAGATCACTATGTAAACCCCCAGATACTTGAGGAGTACATATAGATTCTTGGGAGAGATATCCAGCATGATGGTCACTTTTTTGAACTTAGTGGTGTACTATTGTACACTCTACCCTTGCCTTTTCCTGAAGAAGTTCCCACAGTCCATTGATCATCTACATAACCGATCGGGTAGAATTGGGAATTGATGAGGGTTTTGAAGTCCTCCCACTTAGATACTAGTGGATATCCCTCCAACCTAAGTGTTTCTATATGTATTTCCCACTAGTTTAAAGCATGGCCCTCTAACTTCAATATAGAAAATGAAATATTTTGTTCTTCATCTATTGGTGAAATCTAAAATAAACTTCTAGTTGTTGCAACCAATGATCCAGTTTTAATGCATCAATCTCACATTGTTATGGATTTATGTCCACTTTCACTTCCATCTTGAATAGGGATTGTGAAGGGTTAACGACACTTGACATACACTAGTCTTTATTGGTTTCTTTTCGCGACTCTTTCTTAGGTCTTCCTAATCTCTCGATTTCTACTCTGATCTAATCTCTGAGTTAGAGCTCCCATCATTTCCAAATGGTATATTCCTAATTTCTAGAGCCTCCATGAGGAGTTTCATATTGTTATTGATGTCATAGAATTCTGCTTCCAACCTATGAAATATCTCTTCTACTGGATCTCAAGGGTTGTTATGAATAGACTTGTGTTCCATGGCTAGGGTTTATGCGACTTCTCTGTAAGTCAATTCCTAGATCCTACAAATTTCCACAAATACCCCAAGAAAACCTACTCTGATATCAATGTGATTTGTAAATTTTCGTGGATATTCCACTGGAATAGTTCATCACAACATATATGATAAATAAAACCGAAATCTACCTATGAAGGTTAAATCCCTTTATATTTCCAGAATATTTAGTTACTAATTTTTTGGATTATGCATGAAATAGATAAAATGCAAAAAATAGAGAATAGTAAAATAAAATCACACACCATCCACAAAATGACACAAATATTTTTTCTGGGAAACCCTTATAGGATAAAACCCAGCTAGAAGGTGAGGTTTCTCTACTCTCTTTTCTCTAGTATGGAAATAATGCAAGTACAAAGGAGAAGGCACTCTCTATGGAGTTACTTGATACATGTGGCCTATTGGGATACTACATACATTAACCCCCTCTATTATACTCTCTAATTTCCCACTCCCAGTTTTTCTTCTCTACTATGGAACGAAATACAATAACAAGGATTGGAACCCCTTCTCCTCCTAGTGGCCTGGTATTTAACATAGCCCGATAGCCATCTAGGAGTAGGTTTTTGACTTCCTCAACCCTCAAATGTGATAGGGTTTTGGACCTTATATAATTTTCTTTAAATTACATACTCGTATATCCCCATATGCATGAGTAATGGGGGATGACGTGGCATCCTCTCGTACCATGGTGGTCAACATGTTAGGTCAACTTGCGGGAGGCATAAATTTTGCATACAAGATTTGATTGATGCATTTTTTTCACCATTGGAAATATCTTAATGTGTATAACAACTCCAAAGTTTCCTTTCTATGCTGGGAAATTTTTAACCCCAAAAATTGTTGTTTTGTGCCTCAGAATGGCTCTATAAGGTTCTAGACCCCAATTTTCCAAAGTGGGACCTGCCACTAAAATGACCCTGCAAGTCGATTCCTCCAATTTTTTCTACTCTGAAAGCATCAAGATAGTTGAAAAATAATATAATGATCCAATCTAGATCAAATTTAGTGAGCTAACCAAATACACACCATTAAAAGTTGTTTATGAGATGAATTCAAAGTGAAACAGGGATTTGATAACTTTTTTAATTGATCTGAGTGTAGTAATGTGCAAAAGCATTTCTAGAAAGAAAGAGATTATATTATTGTCGATGAATAACTAAATTATTCACTAGGACTCAACATTGCATCCAACAAAATGGAAAAGAACATGGGTAGAAAGAACCTTAGGAACTAATAAAGTAGTTAAACACTAGAAGCTAAAACAATGTGAACAAAGTAAAAATTGTAAGTACATGTACAAATTTCCTTCAAGGAAATATGAATACCAAAGGAAGAAACCTAGATGATATCAACATTACCATGTCTATATCAAATGCATCAATTGAAAAAATAAATTAGAGCACAATTAGAGAAGAGAAATGAAAAATATAAAGAGTTTACAAATAATTTCCACATATAAAGTAATTGACATGGAAGATTTAGCTATGGTTTATCTAAGAAAAGAGAGGTTTCCCACTTTAGATCTATCCAACATAGCAGAAAAGGAAATATTTCCCATCCCGTGCATGTTAGGTGAGGTGGGGTTACCACAAAAATAGAATCTATTATTTCTTTGATGGGAAAATCAATCTTGTAAGAAAGGGCATCTTAGGGTTCCTTCCTTTTGTGTCTCAACTAGCTCACTCTTTAAGGGGGGGAATAAGGGATATTTAGGACGTTTTTAACCAAACCCACCCTCCTATATTTTATTGCTTCGGTCTTCATTTAAGACTCAGAGGGGGACTCACTTCATAGATTTGACTCTTTCCACCCAATTGACTTTGGGTGCATGGAGAGAATGGGAAAATGGAACCACCACCAAAATAGTTCTTAGTGGGATTGGTATTTATTAGGATTATCCCCTCAAATAATATTAGGACCTTTATTGAGTTATGTTCAAGTGAGGACCATATTACCTATCTTTTTTTTTTCCCACCTATTTGTTTTTGGTATAGTCTTTATGAGATCGACCCCGTTACCCCCCTAACCTATGAGTAAATAAGGAGATCATTTCGAGAGGCCTACAGGTAGTATACATGGAGTGTCAAGAGTCGATTTTACTAGAAGAGCCCACATTTGATAGACAAAGACCCCCCTTACACCACCACTCATCACCAGTAGCAGAGCAACATCCACTATGCTAGCTTGGCTCCCAAAAGGCAGCAAGTCTTGCTTCATGAGGTAACAATTCCAAGTTTAGGGTAAGTGTCACTTTAATATTTTAAGAATCTGAGCATGTACACAAATTCCTTTCGTGATTATGGAACGTTTGCTTGGAAATTACACCTTTTCCCTAATTTCACCTTGGTGGTTGACATGGTATCCTACCAAGTTGGTCACCCTTCAGAAGAGGGTTGCTAATAGGGGATTCCTTAAATGTTCATCATACCATTTCTCACTCATACTTACCACTTTCCACACTTCTTCCCCTCCTTTTCCTCATCTTTTGGGTTTTCAGGTGCATTGACCCCAAGAAGGGTTTGCACCTTATTTCATGGGAAGAAGGGGCTAAAGGCCCAAATGTGTTATAGATCACATAAATACACAAATACTCACCCTAAAGTCCTGATAGCCATGAAATGATTCTCTAAATGAATAAATAACTTTTAAATAATAGAATGAATGAGTGATGTCCTGCTTGATGGGGGATTGCATTGTGGTGACCTTTAATTTCCAGTGCATATGGAACTCAATGTGTTCTAACTTCAAGTGGCATTGTGGTGCTCTTTTTCTTTCCATTGCACATAGCACTCAATGTCCAGACTTAATAAAAAGGAAAATAAAGGGCTTGGAAAAATTTGCAATACAAATAAAGGGAACTTGAGGATGTGGCACACCCTCCACAAAGGCACCCATAAATGAGACAATATGAACCCTTGATATGTCAAGAATCCTATTTCCAAGGGTCCTTCCCCAATCCACCTTATACTCATACATGGCCTAGAGAGGTTCTTCTTGGGAAACATTCCTTGACTTGGGGATTGTCCTACCCAATATGGCACCATGACACCCCTCCCATACCTAAATTTGGAAAACTTTATAAGGTCTTTGAGTATTTATTTAATTTGAAAAGGGGGGATTTGATGCACATGTTTGGGTGTTTCTTGTATTAAATGTGGTTTATTTGGCATGATTCATGTGACCTGTGGACCATTGGAGGGTGTACTTTTTTGTCTTTAGAGGACCTTGCCCACAGGATGGATGCCATACCACACGTATGGGAGACCATTGATGATGAGCATTGCACTTTGAGAGTGGAGGAAGTTTCCTTTGGAGGCACCTTAGAATAATTGGAGGATGTGATTGCACCCTTTTCCACTTGGACATTTTCCTTTGGATGCCTAGGATGTCACCCATTATCCCTTGACATCATCTTGGAGGATAGGGTTTGATGGATGAGATGGTTTTGGAGGTGTTTGGACAAGAGGAGACCCATGGCATGACACTTTTGAAAATGAGAGAATGACACATGGCATTTGGAGGCGCAACGTGTCCCTCCTTCATGCTTGATGTTTCACTTTGAGATCCTACATCACCCTTCTAGGACATGGTGTCACCCTTTTAGGGTTTTATCTCATGTAATTTTTTATTTTTGCACAATGTAAGGGAAAATTAAGAGGTCAGTCGTCTTTTATTTTGTAATTGACATAATTATGTGTAAAAATTATCTTAGGGTGGTATTATATAAATAGACCACCCTCACTTATCATTTTATCATCACATCTTCTCACCATTTGTGAGAGAACAAGTCTGATTTTTTTGTTATTTTGGGGTTATTGGCTCTTTTCTCTCATGCGCTATATTTTGGAGGTCAAGTGTGGATGTTTCTTTGCTAATTTGTGGAAGGAATTGCTGCAATTGGGGTTTATTTTCATGGTATCTTGGTGAAGTAAGTAAATTTTCTGCAATTTTATTTCATGCTATAAATGTTTCATGGTAATTTTATTTGTTCATACTTGAAACCTTACTTGGTAAAACCCTAAGAGAGGATCATAAGTGCTTCCTCCTCTCACAAGGTTAATTTTGTCCAACATTTTTTAAGGAATCCTAGCTAGGGTTAGACTCCTAAATCCCTAAAGTGATATCACTTTAGGGTTTTTGACCTATACTCTTGATTTTGACCTAGTTTAAGTACTTTTGAAGGGAGAAAAGGTTGCTTGAGCCCAAAATTTCTTTCACTCTAGCAATACTTCTCCTTAAGGATTATACCCTAAGGCCCTAATGTGCTATAACCTTAGAGTTTAAGCCCTACCTCTTAGTCTTTGCTAGCCTCCAAAACTTATAGTATTTTTGTTTTAAAGAGTCCATAGACCTCAAAGGCACTAATCTCTAAGCTCTCTTGTGGTGAAAGTGATCAACAAACTCTCTTTTTCAAATCTCTCAAGCTTCCTACTAACTTTAATAACACCAACTTAAGCTAATTTTCTATTAAACTTATTATTTTTGCAAAAAAAATCTACAACCATCTAATAACACTTAAAATTGTTGCATACACTCATCTAATGGTGGCCTACCATACCCATAAATTGCATCTAACTACTATATAAAGTTCTATTGAGTAAATTTTAAATTTGCATGGTCAAATGTTGCAGTTTTGAAGTGTAACTTATGTTGTCGTTATACTTTAGTCATTGATTTTGTACTATTGCTAATTGTTGCGATTTCATAACAGGGCCTCACATGACAGGCACTAAGAAATTTGTGGGGGTTCCTCATGGGACATGAGTAGTTTGACCCATGGGGGTCAGACAAAGTAGGGTTTCTTATAAGCCCTCACTCTTCTCTGCAATGCCAAACTTTCACCTTCACATTTCCTTCGTTATCTCAGACTCACCGTAATAGATTCACCAATAGATCACTTGCTCACATATAAGATATTCAATAAACGTGTGTGTGAATGTACAAATGAGAGGCTTCTTATTGTGTATTTATACATTTTCTAAGTAACTTCTCTCCTTAACTTTGGTACTTTTTGTTATAACCACTTTACCCTTTCATTAATGACTTGTAACTATTTAGGGGCTTCTTAACCATTCTTCAGGGATTTCAACTTCATGACCTCATAACTCCTCAACCATGAGGAACTACGTGAAATTCCACCTACCATTGGAAACAACATGATGAGGACTATCCATATATGAGTGTGTTACCAACATTTTCACTGTCCTTCATGTCCTTATTCCTCAAAAAACTTTGGGCTTCATGACCACACCTCTAGGGATTCTTGTAGATTTCTTCAAAGTGTCTTCCAATGAGGGCCATGCTTAGAGATACACCATAACAGGATCACTTTGGAGACTTCTCCAAATACACCCATCACATATGTTGACATCAATGGAAACCACTTCCATTGACATCAATGACAACCAACTATCCAACAACATCAATGACAAACAACTATCCAACACAATCTCCCCAACTTGTCCCACAATTTCTTGGTCGAATCTTCACTTGAGACATTCAGAAACACTAAATATGCAAGACAAATTTGAATCATACTCCTTTCCCTTCTCTCAATTTTATCCCATTCTTCCCTTTACATACTTTTCAAAATGGTACTTGGATAGATTGTTTCCCGTTGTTCTCAATCTACAAGGAGATCTTAAATTTTAAGCTTCCAAAGCTCAAAATTTTGGCTATTGAATTTTTCAATCTCTATTCTTGAACTACTTGCCATTATTTCAGACACAACTTAAAATACCTCTGACATACAACTCTTACTAGACCTACAGTTTAGTTCATATCCAACATTGTCAAGCCAAGCTCTAATAGCACATGTTAGGAAATTATACTTCCACACTAAACCTAATGGAAGAGAGGAAGACAGATATAAGCTAGAAAAAAAAGGACAAAGAAAACACATAGTGCACAGATATTTTACCCTGGAAACCCAAATGGGAAAGCCATAATTCCTTGAGCATCTTGCTCTCTTTTTGTCTTACTCATTTAGAATAAAAGGTTATATGCCTAACCTTGGCTTACACCTAATACACAATCGACATCATACCTTCTTGTTTTGCACAAGAACAACCCTGCATCCAATTTGTCTTACATCTACATGACCAAAAACCTCTAATATATTGATCTAAATATCATCTTATACAATATTACATCATGCCTTATTTATAGGATTTACAGTAGGAAAAACCCTAAACAAAGGTGCCCAAAAATGTTTACAGATCCACGCAAATCATTGACTACAAAACCCATGAATCTTGGGATTATGTTATAGTAGAATACCAGTGAAATACCATTCGGATACCAATCAACTACCAGTTGGCCTCCAGTCAGTCTTCAGTCGATTTCCACACAACCTCCTGATGATCTCTTATCAGCTGATTTCTCAACTTGTTGTCGATCACTTTTTAATTCGACTTTCCTATCGATTACTTCAACTTCAACTTTCACTACAAAGAATATAACAACCCAACATGTCCTTCATATCTTGTAAGTCTTCTGCGATATGTCCCTTGTTTCACCACAAACTGGAGTGAAACTGTAGATTCACTCTAAGATCTAATTTCTCTATGAATAAAATCCCTAATCCTTTTGGTGTAAGGTTTTTGTTTTCCAATCTAACTATGTCTCTAGTATGGATTTAGATTTCACAATACAAGGGAGAGATGAATCTTTTCATTGGGGGCACAATATTCCCCTCTACCCAACCATATCTCAAGCTTTCTTGATAGTTGAGGCACAAAACATAGACAATAAGGATCTCTCAAAATTCAAAAGAATCATGTGAAGGAATGAAAAGGACATATGTTTCAATAAAACATTTCTCTCAATTACTACAAATAGCAATGAGATTGAGCACCACTGTGTATCACAACATGAAAATATAAGGAATGTGTTAATACATCAAAATCAAAGGATTGATATTAATCCAGATTATATTGAGAATGACATGAAGGCAGATATATAGAAGGAAACATATATATATATATATATATATATATATTAAAAGAAATGTAGTAATACAATTAAACTTGGATTTTATTAATGATTTTTTGGAATAAAAAATAATGTAAAATGCAAAGCACACAAGATAGCTAGAGTGGTGGTAGATTATCCATGAAGAGATATATGTGTCCACTATGCTCATTTGCAAGAAGTTGAGTGAGCGCTAATTAGAATTTCTATGCTAAACCCTAGTTGTGACCCACTCTCGCTCCTTTCTTCGGCCTTGTGGCTTTTTCCCCTAGAGGGGACACCATATTCCCTCCCCCCCCCCGATGACTTTTTTTCCTTCACTTCCTTGATCGCAGCTCTTTCCAAACCTCCTAAGCACGTGCCAACCAGATTTGTCAAGAAGCTCGAAGAAATTTTGGTAATCCCTATGCAACGTAGCTCCAGGAGCCTCGCTCTGAAATTTTTCGAGCATGGAATAATTAGAAAATTTATGGGAATCTATCCCTTTCCATGCGCCATGGAAACCTAGGTGGAGAAAAATTAGAAGCCCTATTTGAAAGGTAACCTCACCCAGTCCTTTTGTGGCAAAGGATTTTTTTCCTTCCTGTTTGAAGATAAAGTAGATCGAGACCTAATTTTCAAAAGAAGACCATACTTCATGGGATCTTGATGTATGTATATGAATCAATAGACATCATAATTTTTTCCAAAGAATGAGATCCCCTCCATTTCCCAGTCTGGGTGTGTCTACCCTTTCTTCCCCTTCATTGTTGGAATGGTGAAACTATCTTCATTATTGGAAACACACATCGGTAGAGAATAGCCAAAGGACAAACTGCAAGCATGCGCCCGTATTTGTGTTGAGGTGGATCTTGAGAAAGGCCTCCCATAAGCCCTCAAACTCACTCTGGACAACTAGACTTATCTTCACAAATTTGACTATGAACATCTCCCTTTCAACAGCAAAATATTCCATGAGTATGGACACTTCACCAAGAACCGCCCCAAATCCACATTTGAACAACCCAATGCAAAAGAAATAGAACAATGGCAACAACCCAAAAAGAAAAAACAATCAAAACAAGGAGCCAACCAAGCCAAAGCTTCAACCTCAACAAAATCTCCCTCTAATTATGGTCCCTACCATGACCTTTCCTCCTCTTCTCATAGACAAGACCCATCGTCCTCAAAAAATCAATATGAAGTTCTCTCTGACCCTGAAGAATATCTGGAGGAAATGCTCCCTTTTGTCTCACAAATCCCCACAAAGGGAAACCACCTTGAAATCCCCGCAAATAGCCTCCCCCCTCAAAAAAAATTGCAAGTAGAACCTGAAGAAGGAGAAATTGTTAAAAATTTTAAGGAAGAGACAAAGCAAGACTCTTCACGAAATCCCCCAATTAAAAAGGAAGGGAGAAAATCGAATTATCAAATATGTGAAGCAATTGCAAATAAATAAATAGAAATGGGAAAATAGGGAACCCTTGATGGACATAATAGGAAGGAACATAGGAGCATAAGAAATCAAGGCGAATGCAACCCCCCCCCCCCAAGGGAGGAATCCCCAAATTGTCTAAATTTTGAAAGAAAACTCCTGGAATCGTAGAAGACTTGAGAGCAGACATAAGATCGATCTCATTCAAGATCTGGTAAAATATAAAACCTCGCATGTTATTCTACTCCAAGAGATAAAAATTAAGTATTCTAACATCCTTCAATAAATCACTTATATCCTGTGCACATGAAAAAGCTTGGTGGTCAGTTCGAGGGCCACCTCAGGTGGCATCTACACTCTCTGGGACCCTTGAATCCTAAATATAGAAGGCTGGAAAAGAACGACCCATTGGACATAAATTACTCTGACTCACCTACCTTTTGGTAAGTCCTTTTTTATTTTTAATATATACATTCCCTCTCTTTATCAAGAAAAAGTCGCATGCTAGAATTCACTTATCACCATGTGTGACAGAAACACCCATCCCAATCTCATATTTGCAGGTGACTTGAATACAACCCTTCACTCGAAAAAAAAAAATTGGGAAAATTAGTCTGAGATCCATCCCAAGAATCCATGGAGGACCTCATATCATATTTTGATTTAATAGACATCAAAATTTTTAAAGGCTAATATACTTGGTCAAACAAAAGGTCAAGTCCTAGACACATAGCCACTCACCTTGATCGCTTCCTTCTTAGAATATCCTTATTGGAATATTCCCTCTTCCTACTTCCTTCCCTCGTCTAGCTCTAATCATTATCCCATCTCCCTGTCCCTTTCAAATCCAAAAAAACCTCGATCCCATCCCCTTTCATTTCAACCCCTTGTTGCTCAAAGACCCCTCTTTTTTCAATATTGTCTCCTCCTCATGGAATGTATGGATTCAAGGATCCCTAGTCTACATATGGGAACAAAAACTAAAAATAATTAAAGTCTCCCTCAAATAATGGGAAAAAATCAAAGAGAGGGTGGACAAAGACTCCCTCAAAAGTCTGACTGAAAAAATAGATGAAACAAGTAACAAAATGGAAATAGAGGAAGTAACCCAGGACCTCCTAGCTGAGCAATAGAACATTTTCATGGAGTATCAAAAATCCCTTTACAAAGAATGTTGGGCACAAACCTATTTTGAGAAGGAAGTATATTTTGGGAAGAGGCCTATTTTTGGAGAAGGATCTGTTTTGGGAAATACCTATTTTGGAAAGGAAGACCTAATTTTGGAGTGTGCACAACAGGTGGCAAGAAAGAAGCATGCAGAAAAAGAAAGAAAAGAAACATGCAAGAGGAAAATCAATGTGGCACGCAAGCAGAAAAGCCTAACCATGATAGGGTTAGGGCTTTTGACAATATTTTGATGGCTATAAGACGATAAAATAGTATAAATAAGGACCAAGGAGTTCTAGGAAAGAGAGAGGATAAATGTGAATATATCATAACGGAGAGAGTTGGTTAGGATGATTTTGTGGGTTGTTGATTGTAATAAATCTTATAGAAGAGTTGAATAAGTTAGTTTTTTAGGGTTAGGTCACAGGATGAGGAGTCTGGTGTGATCTAGTCTGCCTCATAGAGGGTTCATACCCTCACTTTGATTGTATTACTAAATATGTAATGCACACAGCGCAAGATTTTGCAGCAGAATAAATAAAAGAGCAGAGAATCCATATATTTGTGGGCATAGCCCCAGGAGGGGGTGAACCATAGTAAACCTTTTGTTATGTGTGATTGTTAATGAAAGTTTACTTTTTTTTTATCATTAGATTAAGAATGAATGGTTAATGTAGTTATATCAGCATGCATGCGTAGGTTCAAAAGATGAATAAATCATAGAAGTAGATGAAGGAATAACAAAGATAATGCATAAGGAAGAAATAACACAACCACATATCCCCATTCATTCCCAGACTGCAAACACCTGAGTATTGTAGTCACCCATAAAATCTATCTTAGGTGAGACTACGTTGTGCATCCTATGTGCAGCATTGCCTTCTGGTTTACCAGGAGGGCTGATAGTTTTTAAGGGTTTTGTTGGAAACCAATTGAGATCTGAACCTGGGTCATACCAAGAAGAAGTAAAATAAAGAAGAGCCAAAACCTGGTCATGTTTCTGGCTAGAAGTGCACAGGATTGAGTGGATGGGATACATGGAAGAAACATGCGAAGGATGAAAGTATAGAAGGGAATGTTCAAGGCATGGAATCCAACGAATATGGAGATCGAACGGTGGTTGAAAACAAAGGAACTTGAGTTTATACAAAAGGACAACATAAACCCTAAGTTAACACCGTGCAAATATCTCGACAGAAACATGTTTAAGGACTTGCATGAGGTATTTTTCTGTGATTTTCCGCATTTGTTGCAAGAGTGGTTATTGAGGTTAATGGAAAACCACCCTACAAATCGAATTAGAAAACTGGAGTGGAATCATGTGGATATCGTACAGTTACAGTAAGTTAATAACAAATTTACGCTTATAGTAGATTTATGGTTAGACAGTATTGTTGCAGGGTTTATCATTGAATTTGCAATAGATACTGGGAACTCCTACACTGCAGTAGAGAAGGATTTTCTAAAGGTACCCAGAGGTAGGTACATCAGATCATTGTATACTTCAATTAAGATTTTATTGTATGAAAACGGTGTGATCACCATGGAATCAGACAACTAAACTTCCCTATGTGCATGGGGGAATGGGGGAAGCATTGATAGGAGGTTGAGATATGGAAGAGGAGATGGATAAGGGAAATAATAAGGAGTTCATGGACCCAATCATGATGGAACAATACTAGATAAAGAAGATAATGGAAAAATCTAGAAAGACACGCAGTGGAATACCCTACCAATATAAAATGAATAACAAGAAGAGAGCCATAACGGACAGAGAGGGATTGGCAAGTGATGAAGAAGAGGTAGAGGATCTTAGTGTTGTGGAGAATATTGAGGAAATATTGCACACAACATATGAAAGGAAAACAGGAGGTCCAGGGTCAAGGACAGAAGCCAGAAATCCAATTCAGATCACTATCAGTGTGGAACCTACAACCCCATGTGCGACTAATACACCAGAAAGAACACCAGCGTCTAGACAATCAAATTTTAGTGGAAGGAAAGCAATAGGACATGGATCCAATCAAGTAAAATAAATTGGGGGAGCAAGTTTAGGAAGTAATAGTCAATTTTCTACATCGCGCGGAGGAAGTAGTTCAACACAGTTCAAAATGGTAGGACATGATCCCACGATTAGATTGCCGGAATTTCGTGGAGAGGCATCAGAGGACCCTGAAAAGCACTTATTCATTTGTGAGAAGATCTGAGAAGCATATTAGATCACAGATGAGGATACAAATCATGTGCAATTAGCTATCACATTAAGAGACCACGCGTTGGACTGGTACATGAGTCTAGATGTAAATAGTCCACAACGAATACCAAAGACTATCGCAGACATGAATAAAATATTGGTAAATGAATTTCAGAAGCCAAGTTCAGAAGACTAGTACATGAATGAAATGATTGAAATCAGGCAGAAATCGGGTGAGTCTATTTGGGATATTTATCAGAGGTTCAAATGTCTAAAAGGTAAGTTGAAATATGTGATTATTGACATACAACATAGACACTTATTTGTGAACTCACTACTACAACACTTGAAATACCTGCTAAGACAACAGAAGTTCCAAACTCAGGCAGAGGCTCTGATGGAAGCCTTACAACTAGAAGAGAACTAGTATCAGCAGACAGATCCAGCAATAGAGGAACTGAAGGAGGATTTGAAGAATCTAACATTTCAACTTAACCAGAATAAGGGTAAAGAGAAAGAGAAGTTGTTTGGTGTACGTTATGTAGGATAGAAGGACACCATAAGAACAAATGTCCAACTTTTGCGTAGTATATGGAAACAGAAGTGCCAAACCCATTGCCAACAGGAGGACCATAGTGCGATATTTGTAAGATGCATGGGCATGATCCATATCATTTTTCAATGATGCAGAAGTATAAGTACCAAAAATTTCATATTGCAATTTTTTAAAATTAGTGGGTGATGATGATAAGGATTGTAGAACAATGGAGATGATGAGAGAAATAACTTCATATACTTATAGGGTACAAGCAAAAATGATGACAAGACAAACTGCACTTCAGTTCATCTAGGTACCACTACCATAAAACAATGCACAGCTGCACTACAATAATGCGCAGCCATAGTATAATCAGGTACCCCAGTACAACGCACCATGAGGAGATCAAGGTGGATACAGAGGTGGAGGATGAGGTAAAGGAGGATTTGGACGAGGCAAAGGACCAATAGTGTGCTAAAAATGACAATAACTAGGAAATTATGCAAGGGAGTGTCCACTTCCACCAGCGACATGTATGTATTGTCGTGCAACAAACCATGACACGGAATATTGCCCAACAATATTGGGAAAGATCCAGGAAAAAAGGAACCAAAACAACCAAAATTTCCAATGGATTTCTGCAGAAGCTATGGATGAGGGGAGAAACATCAATTTAGTCACTCAAGGAGGAGCCAAGACATGAACTGATGCAGCAAAACAAGATCTAGCACAACACCAATGGGTTAAGAATAATATCAAGCCACGGAAGCAGTTTGATGCATGGAAAGAAAAGGAAACATTTAAGGAGGCCAATTGGGAGTTTATCAAGAAGAATGTTGCATCTACATTAGTCAAACAACAAACGCAGAACCCACCAATGTATGATAGGCCATCCTCAATGGACCATACCAATGAAGGACAACCTTTAGAGCAAGTAAGTACCATAAAGAATTTTCTGCAATCTTGTGTTAAGTTATTGAACGATCCATCATCTATTAAAATATTACAAAATCTTCTAGAAAGATGCAACAATGAGGTAGAAAAGAAGTTAGAACAGAAAACAGTCAATCATATCCATACAAGAAGAAGGACAAGCAGAGAATTCGGACTCAATGCTAATATTGGGGACTTCAACATGGGAGATATTATATTGGACTTAGGCTATGAAGTAAATGTATTACCTAAGAAGACATGGAAGTGTATGGGAGAACCCACACTAGGCTATTCACATATCTAGTTGAAACTAGCAAATCAACATAGAGTGTTACCCATTGAAAGGCTGAAAGGTCTGACAGTAGATTTGGATGGAGTGTGCACTAACGCTGATTTTGAAATAATAGAGATAGTAGATGGGACAACACCTTACCCAGCATTACTTGGATTGGATTGGGAATTTGATAACCAAGCTATAATCAACCTGAATACAAGATAAATGGCGTTTGAATCGGGCGAATATAGAGTCATTACACCATTGGATACTTTGGAAGGAGAAAGGTTTGTAGAGGCCATTTGTTTGGATCTGAAAGAAGTAAACCAAATGTACAATACCACCGTGCAAGAAAAGGATTATGTTAACCCAACCACAGAAGGGGTACTCAGTTGGAGAAGCATTACATCATGTGCTTCCGACTCAAACACCGGTTTGGAGAATTGGCAACAACGAATACATGAAGTTTCCACAAGGAGGTGCGCGAGGATATATCATGCAGTAAGATGGGTTGGTATAGAGATAAGAGAACCTCACAGTTTTTATGGGCTAAATGACTTAGAGGAATTATTGACAATATATGAAGAGGAAGTGTTAGAAAATCATAGGCTCTTAGCCTTAAATATTGCACTCAAGGCAACACCTTTGTTGATACCCAGAAGCGCAACGTAATACCCCTGCCTGCAAATGGGTTGCAATGCCTATTTATTTCTATACATATACTTAATAATATACTAGATAGGTGGGACCCCCATTTTTATCATGGTGAAAAATAAAAACTTATATGAATTACACTCATGACAACTTTACGATGCATATTACAATTGAGAAAAAAAAAATTCAAACAAATTATTGTATGCAATCAATGATGATAGGGGCTGATAATTTAAAGGTCTAAAGAAAGTGACAAGCACTAGTGTATAACTGTTATACATCAACTTTGGCATATGGTTTAAATTTGTGTTTCAAATCACACTCACTTTGGTTATAACATGTTGCATTCATGGTATGTTACATTCATGGTATTGGTTATAATATGTGGACAATAGTTATGGTTTATGCAATTCTTCAAAATCAAATTATCCTTGCGAAGTGGAACTTGTTAGAAATATGGGACATATTGTATAATTCATGCTGGTATAAAAACTATGGATAAGAGGGTTTTCGTTGCAACCTTGCGAAGTGGAAGTGACATGTTGATTTTTGAATGTGGCTGATTAATGCAAATGATAAATTTTTGGATGTATTACACCCTAGATGTGGTTGGTGGAAATTAATGAGTGGGTGGAGAAGCAACGTACATTTATTTCACGTCGTTCTTACCCCCACCTCGATCTCACCACCCTCACCTTGTTGCACATTTGGTTGCTTTGGTTAGATTTCCTTCATTTCTCTCGGTTGTTGGAGAATAGTGGTGGCTTTTGGTTCTTTTCAGTGCTTTCCTCACAGGTATGGTGACTCTCTCCCTTTAATTCGTCATTCTAGCCTCGCTCTGGATAGAATCTCTATGTTTTCTCTTTGAATTCGTATGAATAGTGCTTTATTTCTCAAAGATATGGTGGTTGGATGTGTATTATGTATTTGCAAATGATATTGGTTGGCATTGCAAATTGGAATTTTTTTAATGCCCTTTCATGTTGAAACTATTCAGTTATGGTTGTGTTGGGGTGGATGACTGGTTATTATTGCTCTTGCTACTGATAGAGTTATGGAAATTTTTGTTTTTTATCACCCACGTCCCGAGATAGAATTCTAGAGAGTTTTTTATGGTAAACAAAAGGGACAGTCAGGTTTTGGGTTCTCTTTGTGGTTATTCTTACCTCCTACTCCATTCACGATAGATTTGGGGCCCTGAAAAGACACCATTTCACAGTTTGAATGAATGTAAAGTTGAGTTTTACCTCACGGCCACCTTGGAAGATACTGTGTCAAACCTTGTTGGATATTTTGGTTCCATGTTACAACCCCACTTTCCAAGTTCGTTTACCCACCTGGTTGTTCAGACATTGTTCTCCCTTGTCATGGTTGTTGTAAACTTGAACTCGGGTTTTGAATGGGTTATATGTTGACCCGATAGTTGAAAGAATTGATGCTTGCATATCTCCTTGGTCCATTGGTTGATTACCTATAGGAGTTTTGGCATTTTAAATATTGTATAGTGAATTAAATAAAAGGAATAGCATGGTTTCAGACCCGGCCTGTCACATTGAAAATATTGGAACTGGATACCAGCCTTGTATGTTGAATATCGTTACGACTCCAAGTGTAGAGAAAAGTGAAAATATTGTTTTTTTTTTCTTTTTTTTTTAAGGAAGGAAGGCAATGATGACAATAGTTAAACCACACCATCTGATGATGAACACCACGCAAGAAGATCAGGAAATAGACAACAAAGACTCTATACCCTAGCACATCGAGCAATAAGGCGAAACATGCATAAATCAAAAGAAGGAAACGACTACCCACCCGACACAACACGACAATGCCTACAAGCTAAGGACAACATCCACAAACCCGACACAACGACCTCCATGACTAGTAACTAGAACCTCTATGGTGCGCAAAACCAATCGCATGAAGGATTTACAACCCAACCACCAACAATAACTATGATGAATGACACCCACAATGGGAAGCACAGAATCCAACCAAGTTATCATTTGTCTCTATCTGTCATAGAACACGATGATCCCCTCATCCAGAATCATGTCGTCACCGGATAATGGGTGTGACAACCACCATGGCGCAACAACATAATTGGACCCTTGACACAAGTTAAATTCAATGCGCTAGGAGATAAATTAACTATCCAAACACCTGACGACTAACCCTAGCACCCAATCAACAAGTCAACAAGACAACCATGTCATTCATACAACACAATAATTTTCTTGCGCAACAAAATCAACTAGACAAATTAAATGATTATTATTAAAACAAATAGATCGTTGCAGCTATATTCCAATTCCCAATATTAGATAAGTGTATATCGATTTCCTTTAGAGATGAAATCACTATCTTGATGAAATGAAACTATATAACTTCACTGTCTTAAATTGCTAATTAAAACTGAACTAGATCGTTATCTTATGAAATTGCTATCTTTAAAACTGGAAATGCACACCGAAATAATAGTTTTAGTGCAACTGAACACCAAATTATTCACATAAAAATACATCATTTACATAAGGTTGTTCATTATAAATGCTACCAATGTTGTTCAAATAATCAATATTACTGTCAAATGCGGTCAATAAACATTAAACTGCCAACACATTAAAATTGTCATAAAACACAGTTGCCATTATATGCAAATCGTTGTTTAAAATTTTAATAAATCTTTGGCACGCACTATAAATCCAAACGTTGTCACTAATGCTAAAGAAGGCTAAAAGGACACCGTTGAGTGAAATATGATATGGTTGAGTGGAAAGTGGTGAGGTTGGGTGTGAAGATGACATTATGCAATAAAAATCATTGTCAATGGAGTATAAATGCTTAACCAAATTGTCAAGAGTATAATTTGCTACCTTCTAACATGTGAAAATGTTGCTATACAATAATAAAGGTAACAACAATACAAATAATAAAGGTAATAGCAACACAAATACAATAATAAAGGTAACAGATGATATACAAGAGTATAATAATGCTATGCAATATAATTTGTTGTCTAGCATTGAATTGATGTCAACGTTTACTGTCAACGGGTAAAATATCACTGTGTAAAGCTAAACATGAAATAGAATCATGCTGTCAAATTTTTATGTTGGGTAATTAATGATCAGTTGTCTAAATATGTGAATGGGATGAGGACGCAGTCCGCCCAGCTGTCATTCACCAAAATGCAAACACTATCTATGTTTATAATTAAATTTGCTAACACTAACAATGCTAGAAACATGCGTCTGTCACACATTTAAATAAAACGTTGTCAATATCTAGCCATCAATGGGGATTCGCTGCCTAAAACATAATGCTTACTATTACAAGGTCCACAATGTTATTTATTACCCCCATATGGTTAATCTGTCAGTGAATATATTAAAGTGCAGTCATATATTATTAAAAGCAATAAATTTACCCAACCAAATACACAGTCAAACGCAGCAAACCATTTGTTATCACTCACAGCATCAATGCAAATAAATTTGTTGTTCATTAAATAAAGGAAACTCTATCAAATGCACGATTTGTTATCCAAAACACAAACAGTGTATAATCTGGCAGACACAACGAATGAGCTAACACGGGATTTATATATTCAATCGTAGTCTCTGAAACCAATCAAATGTTGTATGTCTACTCATTATGATATAGTTCAGATGTTGTCTATTCAAATGTTGGGTAAAACAAAAGGGAAAAACAAAAGGGAAGTGGATGCCTATAAAGGATGGTTTCAGCAATGGGAATGGTTCTAGATCTAGACGCATAGGATGGTAAAACCGTAGGTAGAATCAAAGGTGAAATCACCGTCAATACACCTATTAAAATCGTATTAAAATTTGCACTCAATATATAATGAAATCATGCAATTTCGCGGTCAATGAAGTATGTAAAATAAAAATGATGTTTTAAGGTTCGATCACAGTCTCCAATAAGAAAAAAGACGATGTCATACAATTGGTTACTGTCAATAAATAAATTCAAATCACAGTCACGATTAGTTTTAAAAAAACATTGTCATTCAAGTGGACAAATGCTGAGATTTCTCCATTCAGGAGCTGGGAACTGTCATGAAAATCGCAGAGAATAAAATACCCTTTGAAAACGTAGAGGTGATATAAAAATGCAGAGGGTATTGAGTTGATCGGAGAGAGAAAAGATAAACAATATGCAGAGGTATTCAATCGCAATAAGGTGCAAGACAATCAATCAACCAGGAACAATCAATAGGGGTAGACAACTGGGAAAAATTATCCTTCGCTCATCATCCATGCACAGAAAAGTAGGGCATTAGAATATATAGGTCTATTAACACCAAAGTGACGATCGTTGATTCGACTCTTGGTCGATTTCTCAGGCATGGAATGATGGTCTAGGGATAAGGATGAAAGATAAAGCACAATATCTTCATAAAAATCAATAAATAAAAAAACAGAACAGTCATAGTAGTCAGGGATCGGGTTGTCAAGGAAATCAATTCAAGCAGCGAGCATAAAGCTATGATGACTTTAAGTTCTCGATTAAAAACGTTGAGTAAACACATTTCTTTACACAATATAAGTACAGTAATGGAATCACAAGAAAAATAATAATCTACCATTCAAATAAAGGCATGAGTACCGTAGCCCAAGGTGACAACTCTGAGTCATTGTCCCATGTTCGCTTCATCCAGCTGTCGCTTTTCGACCGATATGACTTCACCAGTACTTCCCAGCCAACGCTAGGGGTACTCTTCTTCCCCCTAAGCCCCCCAAGCCGCAAAGGGGCCATGCACACTAAACCAAAGAACAGCTAGCAACCAGGTCGCCTCGCAAGGTTGAGCTACCACTCGTTACCCAAGCTGGGTATCCCAACTCCCATAAGGTAAGTCAGTCTGGACAAAAATTCTACAGTGTAATGTTACACATAAAAGATGAGAACCATGGTCCTCCTCCTCCATCCTTTTTATAGAGTTTCTAAGTGATTTCTTTCCAAAATTCTCATTTAATTTATTTTTTATTAATTTAATTTAGAAAAACCTCCCCCGTACACATGTCACCCATCCCCCTAGTTGCACCAAAATTTATTTCATTAATTATTTAATTATTCCTATTTCCCTCACCCACCAAAAAGCATTCCTAAAAATTCTCCTTGGTGTCCCAATATTCCCTTACACATTTTAAATGACTTACGTCTTTACTAAATTCCTAGTTGAGTTCATAATTATAAAGTTCTTAAATGCAAGATTCCTTACTATGACAAACATTCAGCTTTTTCCTTATGTTTCCCTTTTTCTTTATGTTTCCCCTTTTCCCTTAGTTTCCTATTTATTTAAGTTTCCCTCTTTTCTTTTTTTAACTAAAACTCAAATTATCAAGTGTAGAAGAATCACCTTTTACCCCTTTTTCTTTTTAATTAATAAATTTTAATTAGCATATGTAGGAAAAAAAAAACAATCAATTCCCTTTTAAAATTTTAATCCCCCAATAAAATTTGATTTTAATAAACTAACTGAATTTCTTACCCCCTTCTCGTCATGTGTTTAATTATGATTATTATTTTTGACCAAAAATGTCACTTAGACCTAGATTTTAATTTCCTAGGTTGGGCAACATTTTTATTAGGGAAAAATGTTTTTTAAAATCTTACTTGTCACAACATTTGTTATAAGGCCTTCTAGGTTTATTCACTTACCAATTAAAAATGTGACGTGCCCTTCTGGATGCACTAGGTGCTCCAAGGGTGTCACTCGCCTCTTTTATTTTTCCTTGCGCGACGTTCCCTTCAGGACGCACTATGTTCTCCAAGAGTGCCACTTGCCACATTCCAGTTTCCTTGTGCGACGTGCCCTTCAGGATGCACTACGTGCTCCAAGGGTGCCACTCGCCTCTTGACTAACTTGGTAGACATCAAAAACCCCTGGAGTCAATACTCTACCAGAAGATCTTACGGGAGACTAAGGGCCTCTAAGGAATAAGGCCCCTGCCTTATTTTACATCCCTTAGAATCATCGTGAACGATTGTCCCAGTCTTCCCTCATGGCATCATGGGTCTTCTCAAACTAGGTAATCATTAACCTACAGTTTGAGCCACGACAGGAGTGCTAGTAGGCTGTGGCAGGGTTGTTGTCCACACATCTCCCTCAATGTCTTTGGTTGTCGTGCATGACCCCTCTACTCCACATTTGATTATGGTCTGCAAGCTATCGTCAGCCTGCATCATCAACAAATCATGTCATCAATAATAATCAATGATCATAAAATATAATCAGATGTAAATATGTCATATCTACAACAATCAAACCTCGATAGTCCACTCCCTGACTCAATCCGGAGTCCAAGGGGTTTCATCGATGCCTCTACATCCTCGAGGTCCAAAGTCATACACACTCAGGAGAACCCATTCAATAGCACATGTCTATGTAAATACACAAAATAACATATAAACATATCCATAATGCCCCATAGGCATAATCAAACGGCCAATAGTATAATAATCTGGATCACTTGTAAGAAAGTGTTCTCAAAGAATAAGTTCACTCAGTGCGCGCAAGAGCGGGATGTTATATACACCCCCCCTTGGTATAAACTTTGTCCCGGAGTTTTAGAGTAAATAAGTTCCAAAATAATGTGTATCACAGTATCATAAGTCTATCTATCAAACAAAAATGGAAATTGTTGGCACATATCATATGCATCCTCCCAGGTCATCGAGTGCGGACTATATTTGTCCCACTGGACCTTGACCTGATCTACTGTTTGACGTCGTAGCTGTCGAATTCGATAATCCAAGATGCGGATCGGCTTAGCCATGATTTTACCCTCATCTAATACCTTCAAGGAACTGATGTCAATAACATGTGTAGGATCACTAATTTAATGTCTCAAAACAGATACATAAAAAACATCGTGCTTACGCCTCAAAGAATCAGGCAAGGCTAGTCGACAAGCCATGGGCCCCTTCCTTTACACAATCTTGAAAGGTCCCATGAACCTAGGAGAGAGTTTAGCACCCTTTCCAAACTTGATCGAACTCTTATGCGATTTTACCCGCAAGAAGACTCAATCGCCAACTTTGTAACTACGGTTGACACGGTGCGCATCGGCATAACTCTTTTGCCTATACTGTGCTTCTTTTATCCTTTGTCTTATTGTTTGCATTTGATCTTCCATTTCTTGGATTGCTTCTGGTCCCACCAGGACCCTATCCTTAATATGCTCCCAACTCAAAGGCGTCTGACACGGTCGCCCATAAAGAAACTTGAAAGGCGCCATCTTAATGGTGCTTTGGTAATTGTTGTTATATGTGAATTCTACCAGTGGAAAGAATTATTCCCAACTCTTTTGTTGGTCCATCACGTACATCTGCAACATGTCTTCCAAGATTTGGTTTGTTCATTCGGTCTACCCGTCTATCTCTGGGTGATATGTAGTACTAAAGTTAAGTTGGGTTCCCAAGGCCTCTTGGAAACTAGTCCAAAATCATCCAGTAAACATCGATCCTCGATCGGATATAATCCTCTTAGGCACACCATGTAGCCTCGCAATCTCACTAATGAAAAATCTAGCTATGTCATGTGCCTGATACGTCGTATGCACTGGAATAAAATCAACACTCTTCATCAGAGTGTTGACTACCACAAAAATCGAGTCATGTCTCCTTGCCTTCAATGGAAAACTAACAATGAAATCCATAGAAATGACCTCCCATTTCGATTCTGGAATAACATGTGGTTGCAGTAATCATGTTGGATGTCTATGTTCATCCTTCACCTGTTGACATTCTAGACATTTGTCCATGTAGTTAACTATGTATGCCTTCATTCCTTTCCATAATAATAAGGGTTTAAGGTCTGCCCTCATCCTCGTGACTCTGGGGTGAGCCATGTACACTGCTCTGTGAGCCTCATTTAGGATCAAACTCCTCAACTCGTCGTTTAGTGGTACATAAATTTGATTTTTAAATCTCAATAATCCATCGCCGTCAAACATAAATCCTTCAAATCTTGGTACCATCATTCTGTTTTGTCTGATAAAATCCTTGACCTCTTTGTAACAGTCATCGTCACAGTGTAAATTTAGAATATTTTCACGTAGATTCGTCTAAAGAGGGATCACCAAAAATATGTGGGATCTCTGAATCAACGCATCATCCATTCTATTCATTGTTCCCTTTATGTAAGTAATCTTGAATTCGTACTCGCTAAGAAATTTCGATCAATGTCGTTGTCGCGCGTTCAGGTCACTCTACGTAAAGATGTGTTGTAGTCCACAGTGGTCTAGTTTTAGTTCAAATTTTCACCCAATAAGGTAGTGTCTCCAAACCTTCAAGGCATATACAATGGCTAACAACTCCAAATCATGTGTCACATAGTTATCCTCATGCCTTCTCAAATTCCTCTATATGTAAGCGAAAACTCAACCATCTTGCATCAAGACTCCACCTAAGCCTTACTTGGATGCGTCAATGCATACCAAGAAGTCTGTGTCCATGTCAGGGACCTTTAGTATCGGTGTTGTTGTCAACATATCCTTGAGCCTCCAAAAGGCTTCCATGCATTTCTCGGTCCAAAAATACTTCTTGTTCTTCTTCTGAAAATCTGTGATCAAATTTTCTGTCTTTGAAAATCCCTCAACGAACCGTCGATAGTATCCTACTAAACCCATGAAGCTATGCACTTCAGGGACATTCGTCAGTGCAGGCCATTCCATAATAGCCTCAAACTTTGTTGGATCCATGGCGATACCTTCGCCAGAGATGGCATGCCCTAAGTAGTGAATCTTTGATTTATAAAATGAGTATTTAGAAAATTTCCCATACAATTTATTCTCTCACAGACACTGTAGTACCAAGCGCAAGTGCTCGTCATGCTCCTCCATCATCCGATAGTAAATCAAAATATTGTCAATGAATACTTGGACGAACTTGTCCAAGTACTCACGGAACACCCCATTCATCAAACTCATAAATACCCCTGGGGAGTTCGTCAGTCCAAACGGTAAAACAGTAAACTTGTAATCTCCAAACCTCGTCTTAAATGCGGTCTTAGGGATGTCATCCTCCTTGATCTGTAACTGGTGATACCCTGATCTCAAGTCGATCTTTGAAAATATTGTCGCATCCTTCATCTGATCAAATAGATCATCAATCCTTAGCAATGGATATTGATTCTTGATCGTTGCCTTGTTCAATTGACGGTAGTCAATGCAGAGTCTCCACAACCCATCCTTCTTTCGTATGAATATAATAGGTGCACCCCACGGTGACACACTAGGACGTATCAGTCTCAGGTCCAGCAACTCCTTTAGTTGCATTCTCAACTCTTATAACTCCAGGTTCGACATCCGATAAGGCATTCTTTCTATTGGTTCACTCCCTGGTTGTAGGTCTATGGTTAATTCCAATTCCCTCTCCAATGGCATCCCAGGTAACTCCTCTGAGAAGACGTTCGCAAACTCTCTCACGACAGGAAGGTGTTCTAGACCTTCTACTACTCCCTTCTAGTTTAACGCAAGGATCGTATTAATCTTACATCCCTTGTGCATGCTCTTCCGTAGATACAAGGAAGAGATGAACCTCAGGGAAAGTCCATGGTTCTGACCTACAATCACGCATCTTTGACCCTCATCATCGATCAAGATCAACCATTTTTTCTTACAGTTGAGTATCACCTCATGTGATTCCAACCATTCCATATCGATCACGATGTCATAAGATCCTAAGATCGTGATGTACAGGTTGGCCCTGGTGACAAAATATCCTAGGTTAAGGGTACAGCCTATAGCCTTCCCCCCAACCTTATGTTTGGCTCTCAAAGACATCTCTACAAAGATAAAATCATCCTATTAGACTGCCTTTACCTTAATCCTTTTTAGCTTTGCACCAGAAATGAAATTCTCGGTAGCACCAGGATCTATCAAAATACTAAGGGTTTGTTCAGCGACAATACCTGACATCTCGAGCACAGTCGATTGGTGCTCTTCCTAGATGTTATTCAACATTGCATGAATCTGATGGGCCTTGCCCAAATATCCCATGGTAGTGGGTCTGGCTGATCCAGATGCTCTAGTCCTCTCTACTCGACAGTCGCGTTGGTAGTGTGGCTCCCCACATGTCCAACACCCCTTCTTTGGTCCAGTACTCCTGGTACCCGAAGTAGAAGTTGACGGCCCGCCGGCCTGGAATCTTGGTATGTTCTACTGAACATGCCTAAACTGTTGTTGCTGCAGTCGACATTGCAGTTGATGTTGTGGTCCTCGGTAAGGAGTCTGCTTCTGAGGTGTTGGTTGCTGAGGTGTAGTGAAAGTGCTTCCTCTCTGGAAGCCACGATATCCTAGCGAATATCTAGCTAGTGTCTGATGTTGTTGTGCACAAGATGACACCTGACCTGTTGGCCTCATTGGAGTCCTTCTCTGACCCCCGTTGATAAGCTCATCCTCTGCCATGAGGGCCTTTTGGACGGCATCATGCAAGGTTCGCGGCATCAGAATCCTAACCTTTGCACGAATGTTGACATTAAGGCCAAAAAATAACCTGTTGACCTTAAGTTTCTCGATATTAAGGTGTGGAGCATATGGAAGCAACTCCATAAAATGGGCCTCATACTTGGGCACCGTATGGCCTCCCTATCGCAAGGCATTGAGTCGACGCTCAATGAATTCCTCTGATAGGTACCTCTCTCGGAATCACTCCTTGAATAGTTCCCATGACACATCTTCAACGGCCCTATTCAATTATGGCAAGAGTGTCTTCCACCATAGAAGAGCGCTCCCCTTCAGTTGAAAGACCTCAATGTGGCCCTTCATGTTGGAGGTATAGTTGTGAAGTGAAAAGCACATCACCATATTCTCCAACCATGCCTCGGTGGCTACATTGTCTGGGGAACCAAAGAACTCGAGAAATTTTACCTTCTCCAGTTCGCGGTGAATGCTACCAATACTAACCAGAGCGTGCAGTGGACCCTCAGGGGGTGTCGGCGCCCCGACCTCATCTCTATCCAAACAATTGATCAATGCCTCAGACATCCGTTGAAAGGACCTCATCATCCCAACCACATCACCCACTATTATCTTCTCCTGCCCGACAACATGTCCATCTCCCTGGGGGTTAGACCCCTCAGGCGTGGATGCTACTAGGGGAGTCACGCCTCCTCCCCTGGTACCCTGTCGTCTGCCTCTGTGGTGTCCTCTAACCATGATTACCTGCACAAATACATGTCAACTTAATTAGCAACATTATAATCAAATACCAGATCTACAAAAGTTGTAGTGATCCTAAGTCGTGGGTCGAAACCCGCTCTAATACCATATGTAGTGACCCCAATCGTTACGACTCCAAGCAAAGTGAAAAGTGAAAATATTGTTTTTTTGTTTTTTTGTTTTTTTAAGGCAGGAAGGCAGTGATGACAACAGTTAAACCACACCATCTGATGACGAACACCTCGCACACAGATCAGGAAACAGACAACAACGAATATACACCCTAGCACATCGAGAAACAGGGTGAAACATGCATAAATCAAAATAAGGAAATGACTACTCGCCCAACACAACATGACAACTCCTACAAGCTAAGGACAACATCCACAAACCCGACACAACGACCTCCATGACCAGTAACTAGAACCTCTATGGTGCGCAAAACCAAACACATGAAGGCATTACAACCTAGCCACCAACAATAACTACGATGAATGACGCCCAGAATGGAAAGCACAGACTCCGGCCAAGTTATCATTTGCCTATCTGTCAGGGCACGCAATGATCCCCTCATCCGGAATCATGACATCACCGGACAATGTGTGTGACAACCACCATGGCGCAACAACATAATTGGACCCTTGACACAAGTTAAATTCAACACGCTAGGAGATCAATTAACTATACAAACACCTAATGACTAACCCTAGCACCCAATCAACAAGTCAACAAGATGACTATGTCATTCATACAACACAATAATTTTCTTGCGCAACAAAATCAACTGGACAAATTAAATGATTATTATTAAAACAAATAGATCGTTGCAGCTATATTCCAATTCCCAATATTAGATAAGTGCATATCGATTTCCTTTAGAACTGAAATCATTATCTTGTAGAAATGAAACTATATGACTTCGTTGTCTTAATTCGCTAATCAAAACTGAACTAGATCGTTATCTTATGAAATTGTTATCTTTTAAAACTGGAACTGTACACCAAAATAATAGTTTTAGTGAAACTGAACACCAAATTATTCACATAAAAATAAATCATTTACACAAGGTTGTTCATTATAAATGCTACCAATGTTGTTCAAATAATCAAGATTAATGTCGAATGCGGTCAATAAACATTAAATTGTCAACACATTAAAACTGTCATAAAATGCAGTCGCCATTATATGCAAATCGTTGTTTCAAATTTTAATAAATCTCTAGCACACACTATATATCCAAACGTTGTAACTAATGCTAAACAAGGATAAAAGGACATTGTTGAGAAAAATATGATATGGCTGAGTGGGAAGTGGTGAGGTTGGGTGTGAAGATGACGTTGTGCAATAAAAATCGTTGTCAATCAAGTATAAATAGTTAACCCAACTATCAAGAGTATAATTCACTACCTTCTAACATGTGAAAATGTTGTTATACAATAATCAAGGTAACAACAATACAAATAGTAAAGTTAAAAGAAACACAAATACAATTATAAAGGTAAAAGATGATATACAAGAGTATAATGACGCTATGCAATATAATTCATTGTCTAGCATTGACTTGATGTCAATGTTTACCGTCAACAGGTAAAATATCACCGTGTAAAGGTAAACATAAAATAGAATCATCTTGTCAAAGTTTTACGCTGGGTAATTAACAATTAGTTGCCTAAATATGTAAATGGGATGAGGACGCAGTCCACCCAGTTGTCATTCACCAAAATGCAAACACTATCTTCGTTTATAATTAAATTCGCTAACACTAACAATGCTAGAAACATGTGTCTGTCACACATTTAAATAAAATGTTGTCAATATCTAGCCATCAATGGGAATTTGCTACCTAAAACATAATGATTATTATTGAACAATCCACAATGCTATTTATTACCCCCACATGGTTAATCTGTCAGTCAATATATTAAAGCGCAGACATGTTTTATTAAAAGCAATAAATTTACACAACCAAATACATAGTCAAATGCAACAAACCATTCATTGCCATTCACATCATCAATGCAAATAAATTTGTTGTTCATTAAATAAAGGAAACTCTATCAAATGCATGATTTTCTATCCAAAATGCAAACAGTGTATAATCTGGCATACACAACAAATGAGCGTAGGCTAACATAGGATTTATATATTCAATCGTAGTCCAAGATGCATGTATTCAACGTTGTATATGAAACCAATCAAACATTGTCTATCTACTCATTATGATATAGTTCATATGTTGTCTATTCAAATGTTGGGTAAAACAAAAGGGAAGTGGATGCCTATAAAGGATGATTTCAGCAGTGGGAATGGTTCCATATCTAGATGCATAGGATGGTAAAAACACAGGTAGAAGCACAGGTAAAATCATCGTCAATACACCTATTAAAATTGCAGTAAAATTTTCACTCAATATATAATGAAATCATGCAAGTTTGCAATCAATGAAGTAGGTAAAATAAAAACGTTGTTTGAAGGTTCGATCGCAGTCTCCCATAGGAAAAAAGAGGTTGTCATACAATCAGTTATTGTCAATAAATAAATTCAAATCACAGTCACGATTAGTTTAAAAAAAAACTTGTCATTCAAGTGGACAAACGCTGAGATTTCTCCATTCAAGAGCTGGGAACTGTCATGAAAATTACAAATAATAAAATACCCTCCAAAAACACAAAGGTGATATAAAAACACAGAGGGTATTGAGTTGATCGCAAAGAGAAAAGATAAAAAATACACATAGGTATTCAATCGCAAGAAGGCACAAGACAATTAATCAACCAGGAAAAATCAACAGGGGTAGACAACTAGGAAAAATTATCCTTCGCTCATCATCCATGCATAGAAAAGCAGGGCATTAGAATCTATAGGTCTATTAACACCGAAGAGATGACCGTCTATTCGGCTCTTGGCCGACTGCTCAAGCATGGGCTGGTGATCTAGGGATAAGGATGGAAGATAAGGCACAAGATCTTCATAAAAATCAATGAAACAAAATAGAACAGACATAACAATCAAGGATCGAGTTTCCAAGGAAATCAATTCAAGAAGCGAGCGTAAAGCTATGATGACTTTAAGTTCTCAATTAAAAACATTGAGTAAACACATTTCTTTACAAAATAGAAGTACAGTAATGGAACCGCAAGAAAAATAATAATTTAACATTCAAATAAACGCATGTGTACCGTAGCCCAAGGTGACATCTCTGAGTCGTTGTCCTGCGCGCACTCCATCCATCTCCCACTTGCTGACCGATGTGAATTCACCAGTACCTCCCAACCAACGCTAGGGGTACTCTTCTTCACCCTGAGACCCCCGAGCCTCAAAGGGGCCACTCACATTAAACCAAAGAATAGCTATCACCCAGCTCACCTCGCAAGGTCAAGCTACCACTTGTTACCCGAGCTAGGTATCCCAACTCCCACAAGATAAGTCAGTCAAGACAAAAATTATGCAACGTAACATTACGCATAAAAGAAGAGATCCATGGTCCTCCTCCTCCATCCTTTTTATAGAGTTTCTAAGTGATTTCTTTCCCAAATTCCCATTTAATTTAATTTTCATTAATTTAATTCAAAAAAACCTCCCCCATACACATGTCACCCATCCCCCTAGTTGCACAAAAATTTATTTCATTAATTATTTAATTATTCTTATTTCCCTCACCCACCAAAAAGCATTCTTAAAAACGCTCCTTGTTGTCCCAATATTCCCTTACACATTTTAAATGACTTACGCCTTTACTAAATTACTAGTTGAGTTCATAATTAGAAAGTTCTTAAAGGAAATATTCCTTACTATGTCAGACATTCATCTTTTTCCTTATGTTTCCCTTTTTCTTTATGTTTCCCCCTTTTCCCTTAGTTTCCTATTTATTTAAGTTTCCCTCTTTTCTTTTTTTGACTAAAACTCAAATTAGCAAGTGTAGAAGAATCACCTTTTACCCCTTTTTCTTTTTAATTAATAAATTTTAATTAGCATATGTAGAAGAAAAAAAAAAAACAATCAATTCCTTTTTTAAATTTTAATCCCCCAATAAAATTTGATTTTAATAAATTAACTGAATTTCTTACCCCCTTCTCGTCACATGTTTAATTATGATTATTATTTTTGACCAAAAGTGTCACTTAGACCTAGATTTTAGTTTCCTAGGTTGGGCGACATTTTTATTAGGGAAAAATGTTTTTTTTAAATCTTACTTGCCACAACATTCATTCTAAGGCCATCTAGGTTTATTCACTTACTAGTTAAAAATGCGACGTGCCCTTTAGGACGCACTAGTTTATCCAAGGGTGTCACTCACCTCTTTCTATTTTCCTTGTGCGACGTGCCCTTCAAGACGCACTATGTGCTCCAAGGGTGCCACTTGCCACTTTTTGGTTTCCTTGTGCAGTATGCCCTTCAGGATGCACTACGTGCTCCAAGGGTGCCACTCGCCTCTTGACTGACTTGGTAGACATAAAAAAAACCTAGAGTCAATACTTCTCCAGGTGATCTTGTGGGAGACTAAGGGCCTCTAAGGAATAAGGCCCTTGTCTTATTGTGCACCCCTTAGAATCATCATGAGCGATTGTCGCAGTCTTCCCTCACGGCATCATGGGTCTTCTCGAACTAGGTAATCGTTAACCTACATTTCAAGCCACAGAGGGAGTGCTAGTAGGTTGTGGTAGCATTGTTGTCCACACCTCTCCCTCAACATATATGGTTGTCGTGCATGACCCCTCTACTCCACATGTGAGTCTGGTCAATAAGCTATCGTCAGCCTGCATCATCAACAAATCATGTCAGCAATAATAATCAATCATCATAACACATAATCATATGTACATATGTCATATCTACAACAATCAAACCCAAATAGTCGAGTCCCTGACTCGATCCGGAGTCCAAGGGGTTTCATCGATGCCTCTACATCCTCGAGATTCAAAGTCCTGCACACTCAGGAGAACCTAGTCAATAGCACTTGTCTATGTAAATACAGAAAATAACATATAATCATATCGATGATGTCTCATAATCATAATAAAATCGCCAATAGTATAATAATATGGATCACTTGCAAGAAAGTGTCCTCAAATAACAAGTTTGATCAGTGTGCGCAATAGTGGGATGTTACATTATTGGCCTTGTTATACGCTTGATGTGGTCTATTTTAATTAATGGAAAATAGTTATGTTAATATTCCATCATACGAAAAGAACTCTACACATAAAACAAGTAAATTGTACAGTGGGAATAAATTCATTATAGATGTCTTGGCTAGGTAATGTTTGGAGTCAGTTGATTTTTAGATAAAAGGAAAAGAAACCAGCTATAAAATAAAGGGTCTCGAACCCATTCCATTGTACATAAATTTAGTTTGGTTGATGCAAATGTTAAAGCTCAATGGAATGTTCTTCTTCTTAGCCTCTTCATGTATTTTCTAAGCTCTCTGTGTATAATCGTTGATAATTGGTTATGGACAATATGCGTATAAATTGTCTTGTTGTTTGAAGAAGAAAGACAGGAATTGACTGGTTGAGTTTGACAGTCCTAGAGTGTTGCTTTGGGTTTGATATAAAAATTGTTGTGTCTTTGACTTTCAGATTGCCTATAGTTCAAAATGTTTTTTGGGCAATTAAGGGTATGTTATTTTAAAAGAACAAATGTTATTTTATTTAATGGAATAGTATCCATTTCATTTCGTGTTCATTATGCCATTTTTCTCTCCTTAGAATCCCACCATCTTCCGAGATTCATTTTAATTCCTTGTTCTGTTATTGTAAATGACATTTCAAAAGAAATGATAAAAAGGAGAAGGAAGTGATTGGTGTTTAAATTGTAAATGGAAGTATCATTTTGATATGGAAGTTTCATATATGTTGCTTGAACACTATCTGTGGTGGTCCCCATCCATGCTACCACTTTTCGTTCATTACCAACCCTTCATCTTCCCAAAAACCCTATCATTCCCTATTCAATAGCAATTAATTATTGGTTTGAGTAATATGATGAATGGATTGATTGCATTTGCTTCTGTTGAGGATGATAGATCCAACCTTTGATTTTATTTAGGTAGGGTTGATGCATGGATTGTCGAGAGTTTTCATAACTAATTGGAACATTGCTTCAGGATGAGATTTTTCAGCAGAGGAAGTAATGGCAGAGGTAACAGAGGTAGGGGAAATCGGAAAAGGGTTCATAGAAGACCTTGGTTCTCCATACATTTTGATGTTGACCCCAAGGAATTGAACCATATTTTCCAAGTTGGTTTCTTCAATCTAGTAATCTAAGGGATCCTCCCACCCTGACCTGAAAGACCTCCCTTCCAAGCACATCAAAAATCTTCCAGCATCCCAATCCCTCTTCATGTATCAATGCAACCAGAACCTCCCGCCAACGATGGTTGGAAAGAGATTGTCCACCAACCTATTATTCATCATCATGGATGGCCTACTGTTAATTTTTCATTACCCCCTCCACCACCAAAGAATCGAATTGCCTAAGTTGATCATGATGTCTCACCCATGCAGTCATCACATGCTCGTAAAATATTGACAACAGATGTCCACGAGCTTGTGCAAGACAAGGGAAAGTAAATATCCACTCACTCTAGCTCATCCAAAGAGTCTTCCAAATATGTGTCATCCCGCCTTCATCGTAAGGATGATTGTTCTCATGTTATCAGTGCATTTTAGCCTCAAGGATCCAACCAACCAAGGGTTGTTGCAAAAAATTCAAAAGGGGACAGTGGTGAGAAGAGGCCAAATGCCTCCCACAGTAAATATGGTTTTTGAAAATGGTTAATGCTATTTTTTATGTTAAACCAGTATTTTTACTTTGGAAAAGTTGTGGACAGCAAGCATATATCTAGGAATTTTTTTGGGGATAGCATGGATATGATCATATTATATTTAGTTGATATTTAAAATATTTGATCATAATTATGAAAATAGGATTTACAAGGAGGATATATTTGGAATCAAATGATTAAGTTTTATATTTTATTGTTTGATGATTATTAAAAGAAATAATTGGGAGTCACAAGAGGTCCCACCTATTTAGTTATTATTAATTGAGACCTTTATTTATATATACTATTATTACTTGTCTCAACTAATTAGTTAAGCTAATTTGACTTAACTAAAGAAAGGTGGTTGAACTACCCTAACTTATTGAGAAGGAATAAAAGCTCAATGAGAAGAAGAGACAAGGGGGAGGGAATAGAAGGAGAAATACAGCCATAAGGTTTTCTCTATACTAGTGAGATACTTTCAAATTTCATTCATTCTGAGTTTACTAGAAAGCTTAGTCCTCTTGATGATAGCAGGGTCTTATTGAAGACAACAGGATTCAAAAATTGAATCACATATTTCAAAACTCAGTTTTTTATCTCAGATTGAAATAAATGAAAAATCATATTACTATTTCAGTCTCACACGTGTTTTAATGATTTGGTTCATTCTTTCAATTTATCTCGATGTACGCATTTCTATATATTCTGTACACATTCATGTAACTTTGTTTAAGTTTATTTCTTTTACACTATTATATTTAACACATAAAACCAGTCTTGATCCTTTCTACTTAATACTTGTGGATTAAGAAATTTCTTTTTAGGCTATAAACCCTGGGTAACATTGCCAACTATCTTGTCTTAGCCCGGAAAGATCTGAAAATGATTGAGTAAGTTTTTCCATACATTTTCCTCAACATTATTCGGCGACCATACTAGGGAAATATTCCATATCTCTCTTGTTGATTGTATTCACGATTATCTTCAAATTTTTTTGTTTTGTCTAAATACTCCTTGACTGATTTTTTCCATGAAAGTAATTGTTACAAGACAGCCCAATATTGGAAACGGTATTAATGACCAAACTAGCATTGATTTGAACTTATTCAACACTATTTTAGAAACTGCTAGTACTTGTGTTGAACTTGAACGCTCTTGGGAAGTAGTTGAAAGAGATATAAGTATCCACGAACACTAGGAAGTCAGGAAAAGGAAGCCCAGAATCAACAGTAACCTCTCTTTTCCTAAATCCTTGGTTTTTCTTGTCATGTCCTCAAATCCTCACATTTCTCGAATAAGAAGAGGATAGTCCCCTGAAATTACTCCTATTTTTGAAATAGGAAGAAGGAAAATCATTCTTTCAACCCAAGAAAGTGCTCTAAGAAGAAATTTCTCTGATTTTGCTAGTTCACCTTCATCACCTATACATATTACCTTCAACATGACATCTACGGGTAGTGGTAGTGGAATTGGAGGTCCCTCCTCCTCCCAACCTTCTGCTTCATCAGTAATTGGTAGTATATACAACCATCAGGTCCATGTTCAATCCACTACCAATCCTACTAAAGTGATAAATAAATATGGGATTTTCCATTCTGAATAAGATGCTACGACCACTCCATGGCACATGTCTTCTCCCTTGAATATGGTACATGTTGCTCACCCATTACCAAATTTTAAGGAGCATATTCCTAATGTAACACCCTGTTTCCCCCAACTTGCAAATATAACTGGACTGGCCAAGAACTATGGCAAACTCATAAATGTGAATATGTGATGTAAATGGACCTTGAGGAAGAGGTCAATGAATGTGAATAACATTCTGAATTTATTGCAGGACTGATGATGAGGGGATGTGCAGAAAAAGAGACCACAATGGCGGTGGAAGGCACCTGAAAAGGTGGCGTTAACTTCCACCGAGAATTAAATACCGTATTTGGACTCCACTGGCCCGGAGAACCAAAAGTGGCTCGCTGTCCCTGAAATTCAATGCCTCGCAGGCTGGTAGGCGGATGGCTTGATGAGGGATGGGATAGTGAACCGCCCATCCGTAGAGCCATCAAGCCTTATCGGCGCGAGGGTAATCATGCCACACACAACCTCGCGAGAGGATAAGGCGTATGGCATAAGCGATTAAGAGGGTAGACGCGAGGGGAACTTGGGATTATGCAGAGTGAGTGATAGCAGAGAGGAAGTATTGCAACCTTCGCTCCTAGTCACTGGCAAACAGAGAGACGCAGTCTCAGAGCATCGTGGTGTCAGCTCGGGGGTGGCTAGTGGTAAATCCGCTGGGATTCGCTACGCCTACGGTTGGGTGGAAATGAGCACCCCTCTTAGCAGTTGCTCCCACTTCTGAAGTTATTTCTGATAAGTGTTTTGTTCATATTGCATCTTGAAATTCATATGCTGACATATATGCTCATAAACTATGAAATGGTGAACAATTACAATATAATAATGTTTGTGTAGTGTTTTGATAAGTAATGTTAGATATATGCTTATAACAGAAAGACCACGCATGGCTTCTACTGATACATGATTTTAATTTGGCATGGGTCGAACTAAATTAGGCTTCCATCCCGTGCTCAAGAAGTTGTTTACCTGTATCTACCTCCGGAAATGCCCCGGTATAGATCTCTTCACAGAGATTTTCCTCCTTAGAAAGGTTCACCAAGAACCCAGAAAAAAGGACTTGAACGCACAAGTCTTATTAACCCTGTACGAGGAGGAATGATCCTCTTAAGGTTCTGAGGTAGCAGTGTAGGGATATGTAACAAATTGATGAATGAGCTTTCGTCGAGTGACCCATAACCATTCACGACCGTCAAATTGCCGAAAGTAGTGAGAGCGTTACACCTCTTTCCCTTTTTCCTCTATCTTCGTGAACAACGAGGAAATCGGGATCATAGATCCCAAGACCCAGGAGAACATTTGGACCATGGATCTTTCCACATCCACGAAGTAGTGGAGGAATGCACAAGGTGGGACAATCTGAGCCATTGGATCTCATCAGAGATCTAGTCGGCCATTGGATCGGGTTAAGATGCTCGGAGTTTAGTCTCTGGAGTGTGCGCAGAAAGAACGGATCTAGACCGTTAGATCTTGGTCCGATTACCCATCAGCCATCGGATCGGACAGGTAAGTGCCTTTTGGGTTGGTGTTTGGCGAAGCCCGAGGGTTAACATGAACCGTCCCCCTTTAGGACAGGTGTCAGAGATCTGGAAAGAGTCGGGATATTGGCCATCGACATATTGGAGATCCTGAGGTCGAGGGAATCGGGACGCTATAAGTCGCGAACCCTGAGAGTTCATCTGGACCGTCCATCCATTTGGGATGCATGTTAGAAATCCACAGAGATTCAGGATATTCGACATCGGGAAATTGGATTTCCTGAGGTCGAAGGAGTTGGGACATCACAAGTCTCGAAATCCCAACAAGATCAGAGCCGCTCGTTTGTGAGGACACATGGCGAGATCGAGAGCCCATTGGTATATCAGAGATTTGGAAGGCAAGACTTCCAGAGCACTAGAAGTCGCGAAAGCGAGAGATTGGATCAAGACCGTCCACTTGTGGGGACGCGTGGCAGATATCCAGGACATCGAGGAAAGTCCCAACGAGGAGGTTGTCCATCGGAGTTTGGTTCATCGGGATATCGGAGATCCCGGTGACAAGTTATCTGTGAACTTTGGAATCGCAAAACGCGAAACCCCGATCAGTGGGGGACAACTTTCAGCACATCAAGGCTGAGGGAAGGACCACAGCAGAGGCCAGTTGTCAGTACAACGGAGAATCGGGATTCTGGGATCGATGAACCAAATTGTTGGGACATCACGAGTGTCAAAACCCTGACGGACGGAGGAGATTCGTTCGGAGAATCTTCGGGTCTGTAATGACCGTTAGATGTGGAGGTGAGACGTCCACTTAAGCCAGGACGTGAATTATGCTTTAGGATAAGCGGCGAGAAGATATGGACGGCTAGAGTCCACCTTTCCAGATCTACGACTGAGGTTCCATTCCGGATCCCCCTTATTGTTCTGCCTTTAGCAGTAGGGGGGGGTCCTGAATTGGACGCACAACTCTCGAACGGTCGAGATTTACTCACCGTGATCAATGGCTTCCCAGTGGATTCTGGACCCCCCTTGCCATTCTACCTTTAACGAGGAGGGGGGGGGGTCCGGAATAGTGTGGAGTGTGAAGTGGGACCCCTCCCTGTCATGAAGACCACTGTGTCGTGTTTCCCTCTCGCCACCTGTATTACACCCAAACGTGCGACGGGACTTGTTCTCATTGGTGGTTCTCTACTCCTGTTGAGATTTGTTCCTATTGGCCAATTGTTGAACCGATAGGGATTTAACCTCATTAGCCGGTCGCTAGCCCTGTCAGGGTTCGGTGATTGTAGAGTCGAACGTTTAGACAACACTGTAGCGCCGAGGCACAGAATCCAAATATGCACTACGTTCAACTTGAACCATGATCATGATCCGCGATCACATGAGAACGGAAAAGAAGAAAGAAAGAGTCAGTTGGCGTTGGGTCTCCATGGTTATTTAAGGGTTCGAGTCCGACAGAGGTCCGAAAAAATTTGATTTAGTTAGTGGGTATGTTACAAAGTGGTATCAGAGCATGGTTACAACACTCGGCCTGATTGGGCTCATGCACGAGTCGAGCATAAACCTCGTTTGAAGAACTCCTATGAGGAGTAACTCCCTGACTTAACTCCCTTGTCCAGGATTAAAAACTTGGAAAATGAGAACCCGACTGTGTATGCAAGTGAAAGAAGTTATGAATTTATGCGCCATTTATAAAAATGAATTTAACTCTTGACTAACAGCCAACGTTTGTCTTTTCACTCAAGAGAACAATCAACCGCGGGAATCTACAAACGCAGAGTATGGTGACTCACCAAGAGGTGGGAGAAGGCTCCCACAACAGAGATGAAGAGTCTGACGAAAGAAGAGTAATAGGAACCCCTCCAGACCTAGCTGAGACTGTGAGGAGTCTCATGGTCGAATTCCAAAGTTGCAAGGCCGATAATGAAAGAATGATGAAAGAACAAGAAAATCAAACCAAGATTAATACAGTTTTACTGCAAAGCTTATCCGACCTACAGTGACAAATGCAGCATGAACCTGAGATGCAGAATCATGGTCGTATCAATGACCATACTGAGAGAAGCACATCAAGAAAGGTCCACCCCAGAGGTAAAGGACCAGTGTCGGACGATTCCACTAAGAAGGAAGCTGGTGATTCAGAAGGCTCTTCCAGCAGCAGGACCAGTTCCTATTCTCAAAAGAAACAGAAGAAGCAAAAGACTGCCAAGAGAAATAAATTTGAGGAATTCAAAAAGGCCAAGCCTCCCTCCTTCGACGGCGAGATAAAGAAGGGAGAGGAAGCTGAAGCTTGGCTACTTGGACTGAAGAAATATTTCAGAGTCCATGATTTCTCAGAGAACTTGAAGGCCCGAGTGGCCACTTTCAATCTGAACAGAAAGGCTTCCATCTAGTGGGAAGACCTCAAGAATATGAAAGGGGTCCGCGAGGAGGACCTGTCTTGGAAACAGTTTGAGAAGTACTTATGGAAGAAGTATTTGTCGGAAAGGTATTTCGACAAGAAGGCTGAAGAGTTTTATGAACTCAAACTGGGACAACTTACTATGAAGGAGTATGTCAACAAATTCCTTGACTTACTGAGATATGTACCCTACATCAAATCATAGAAGGTGAAGGCACAATGCTTCATCAGTGGGCTACCCAAGGAATACCAGAACCGAATTTAATTTGATGAGCCAAAGACCCTAGAAGACACTATAAGAAAGGAAACATATTGTCATGAAAAATATGGACATCGCGCAGAGTCTCGTGGAGACTAGAAACAGAAGAGTGGTTCGAGATTTCAGAAAAAGGGGATCAGATCCTCGAGATTTAAAAACTACAAGAAGAACCACAGAATGAACTTTCCCACCCGAAGTGTACTCCAGCAGAACTTTCCCTCGGTGGACGGAAATAGAACTTCTGGACCTATACGGGTAAAGACTAATAACCCAAAGAAAGAACCTTTGAAATGTTGGGGTTGCGGAGAAGAGCATCTCCTGAGAGACTGTCCACACCAACAACAGAACAGTCGGAAAATTTATAACATGCAGGAAGCTACCACGGCCAATGATGTGGCAAGGAATGTGTCGCAGATCTATGCAGCCTTGGATAATAACCAAGTTGACCACCAAGCTTCAGTGGTGGAAATAGAAGGTATGATTTTCAACCATCTGGTGTCTGTTTTGATTGACCCTGGT
>JZKD02S1790160.1:411088-425391 GCA_000966675.3 Picea glauca | reverse complement strand
ATAACAGGACATATTATATAATTCATGCCGGTATTAAAACTATGGATAAGAGGGGTTTCGTTGCAACCTTGCGAAGTGGAAGTGACATGTTGATTTTTTAATGTGGTTGATTAATGCAAATGAGGAAGTTTTGGATGTATTACACCCTAGCTATGGTTGATGGAAATTAATGAGTGGGTGGAGAAGTGACGTGCATTTACTAAACGTCGTTCTTACCCCCACCTCAAGCTCACCACCCTCACCTTGTCGCAAATTTGGTTTCTCTAGTTAGTTTGCCTCCACTTCGCTCGGCCATTAGAGAATAGTGGTAGTTTTTGGTTATTTTAGTGCTTTCCTCATAGGTATGGTGACTCTCTCCCTTCCATTCATCATTCTAGCATCGCTCTATATAGAATATATGTGTTGGCTCTTTGAATTCGTATGCAGAGTGCTTTCTTTCTAAAAGATATGTTGGTAGGATGTGTATTTTGTATGTGCAAATGATATTGGTTGGCATTGCAAATTGGAATTTGTTTTAATGTCTTTTTATGTTTAAAGTATTTGGTTATGGTTGCAATGGGGTGGATGACTGGTTATTATTTCTCTTGATGCTGATAGAGTTATGGCAATTTTTGTTTTTTATCACCCATGTCTCGAGACAGATTTTTGGAGGGTTTTTTATGGTAAACAAAAGGGGCAGTCAGGTTTTGGGTTCTCTTTGTGGTCATTCTTACCTCTTGCTCCATTCACGATAGATTTGTGGCCCTGATGAGACACCATTTCAAAGTTTGAATGAATGTAAAGTTGGGTTTTACCTCGTGGCCACCTTGGAAGATATTGTGTCAAACCTTGTTGGAGATTTTGGTTCCATGTTATAACCCCGCTTTCCAAGTTGTGTTACCCACCCAGTTGTTCAGACATTGTTTTCCCTTGTCATGGCTTTTGTAAACTTGAACTAGGGTTTTGAATGGGTTATATGTTGACCCAATAGCTGAAATAATTGATGCTTTCATACCTCCTTGTTCCACTGGTTGATTACCTATAAGAGTTATGTTGTTTTGAAGATTGTATAGTGAATTAAATAAAAGGAATATTCGGGTTTTAGACCCATCCTGTCACATAGAAAATACTGGAACTAGATACCAGCCCCATATGTTAAATATTTGTTGGCCTTGTTATATGCTTGATGTGGTCTATTTGAATCAATGGAAAATAATTATGTTAATATTCCATCATACGAAAAGAACTCTGCAAATAAAACAAGTAAATTGTATAATGGGAAGAAATTCATTATAGATGTCTTGGTTTGGTGACGTTTGGAGTCAGGTGATTTTTAGATAAAAGGACAAGAAACCAGCTAATAAAATAAATGGTCTTGAACCCATTCGATTGTATATAAATTTAATTTGGTTGATGCAAATGTTAAAGTTCAATGGCATGTTCTTCTTCTCAACCTCTTCATGTTTGTTCTAAGCGCTTTGTGTATAATCGTTGATAATTGGTTATGGAAAATCTATGTATAAATTATGTTGTTATTAAAAGAAGAAAGATAGGAATTGATTGGCTGAGTTTGACAGTCCTGGATTGTTGCTTTGGGTTTGATATAAAAATTGTTGTCTCTTTGACTTTGAGATTGCCTACAATTCAAAATGGTTTTTTTGGCAATTAAGGGTATGTTATTTTAAAAGAACAAACATTATTTTATTTAATGGAATAGTATCCATTTCATTTCCCGTTCATTATGCCATTTTTATCTCCTTACAATCCCACCATCTTCCCAAATTCATTTTAATTCCATGTTCTGCTATTGTAAATTACATTTCAAAAGAAATAATAAAAAGGAGAAGGAACTGACTGGTGTTTAAATTGGAAATGGAAGTATTGTTTTGATATGGAAGTTGCATCTATGTTTCTTGAACAGTATCCATGGTGTTCCTTTCCCATGCTACCACTTTTCATTCATTACCAACCCTTCATCTTCCCAAAAACCCTGTCATTCCTTATTCAATAGAAATTAATTATTGGTTTGAGTAATATGATGAATGGATTGATTGCATGTGCTTCTATTGAGGATGATAGATACAACCTTTGATTTTATTTAGGTAGGGTTGATGCATGGATTGTCGAGAGCTTTCATAACTAATTGGAACGTTTCTTCAGGATGAGATTTTTCAGCAGAGGCAGTAATGGCAGAGGTAACAAAGGCAGGGGAAATTGGGAGAGGGGTCATAGAAGACCTCAGTTCTCCATACATTTTGATGTTGACCCCCAGGAATTGAACCATATTTTCTAAGTTGGTTTCTTCAACCTAGTAGGACAAGGGATCCTCCAACCTGAACCTGAAAGACCGCCCTTCCAAGCACATCAAAAAAAAATCGGCATCCCAGTCCCTCCTCATGTATCAATGTGACCAGAATCGCCCACCAACGATGGTTGGAAAGAGATTTCCAACCAGGCTATTGTTCATCATCACGGATGGCCTACTTCTTCTTTGTCATTCCCCCCTCCACCACCAAAGAATAAAATTTCCCAAGTTGATCATGGTGTCTCACCCATGCAGTCATCACATGCTAGTAAAAGATTGAAAACAGATGTCCCTGATCCTGTGCAGGACAAGGGAAAGGAAATATCCACTCACTCCATCTCATCCAAACAGTCTTCCAAATATTTGTCTTCCTTCCTTCATCTTAAGGATGATTGTTCTCATGTTATCAGTGAAGTTCAGCCTCAAGGATCTAACTAGCCAAGGGCTGCTGCAGAAAATTCAAAAGGGGATAGCAGTGAGAAGAGGCCAAATACCTCCCACAGTAAATATGGTTTTTGACAATGGTTAATGTTATTTTTTATGCTAAAAACAATATTTTTACTTTGGAAAAGTTGTGGACAGCAAGCATATATCTATGCAGTTTTTTTGGGACAGCATGGATATGATACTTTTGGATATGATCATATTGTATTTTGTTGATATTTAAAATATTTGATCATAATTGTGAAAACGGGAGTTACAAGGAGGATATATTTGGAATCAAATGATTGAGCTTTATATTTTATTGTTTGATGATTATTAAAAGAAATAATTGAGAGTCACAAGGGGTCCCACCTATTTAGTTATTATTAATTAAGACATGTATTTATATATACTATTATTACTTGTCTCAAGTAAGTATTTAAGCTAATTTGACTTAACTAAAGAAAGGTAGTTGAACTACCCTAACTTATTGAGAAGAAATAAAAGCTCAATGAGATGAAGAGACAAGGGGGAGAGAATAGAAGGAGAACTACATCCATAAGGTTTGCTCTATACTAGTGAGATACTTTTGAATTTCATTCATTATGAGTTTACTAGAAAGCTTAATCCTCTTGATGACAGTAGGGTCTTATTGAAGGCAGTAGGATTCAAAAACCGAATCACATATTTCAGCAGCTTGTTTTGAAGGTGTATGATTTATCTTTTGCAGTCTGTGTATTTTTTTTTGTGCATGAATTGAGTTTCATGACTAATAAAGAATATCTTGCAGAGTCAAGTGACAGCATTTTGTGGCAAGTTGATCGAGATATTTAGCTTTGGTTTTCTTCTTGATTTTCAAAGTCTTTTTGTATGGTGCCCATCAAAGGCTTCTAAATTTGATTTTGGTCCCTACCCTCACAGGGGTTTGTAGAGAGAACTCAGTTTTTCTTCTCAGAATGAAATAAATGAAAAATCAGATTATTATTTCAGTCTCACACATGTGTTTTAATGATATGGTTCATTCTTTCACTTTTATCTCCATATACGCATTTGTATAAATTTTGTACACATTCATGTAATTTTGTTTAAGTTTATTTCTTTTACACTGTTATATTTAACACATAAAAATAGCCTTGATCCTTTGTACTTAATACTTGTGGATTAAGCGATTGTTTTTTAGGCTATAAACCCAAGGTAACATTCCCAACTATCTTGTCTTAGCCCTACAAGATCTAAAAATGCTTGTGTAAGGTTTTCCATAACTTTTCCTCAACAACCTCCAAGATGGTGGGGTGCATACAAAGAAATAATTCAGCATTGGTATCAGTGTAAACAACTATTGCGCATTAGATTTGGCGCAGAACAGGGGAGTAATAAAATGCAAAGGTATAATGGGAAAGGAACACTAGTGTAACACTTGGATAAGTGTAGGATGAAATGGAGGATGACACCACCAGAGGAATGGCCTCATCACTTTATCCAAAAATTGGAATGGATCCCAGGGAACTGGTATATAGACCAGGAGATGCGTAGAGGCACGACAAAATGGACAAGATTACAACAAAAGTTTGTAGTAACCTTCTCATTTGAACATGAGAACCCCAAAGTTGATTCAGCGTTGAAGTTGATACGGGCATCGATATTATAACCAGAGGTTGAAATCATGACAGAATATCAACAACATAACAGATAGACAGTTAAATACTTACTCTCATGCTATCATGTTGAAGGGGAAACACTAGATGAAGATGACCCGTGCAACATTTAGATTATAGATATTGAGGGAGAGAGAGAGGTGGAAGGTCCATCTCTGGAGTCAGAAGTATTTGATGCACCAATCAAAGTTAAGAAAGTCAGCATTGGGACGAATGACAATCCTAAAATGGAAAGTATTGGAGACTATTGGGATGAGTAAACATTAGAAATCATAACAGAGTTATTGCATGAATACAGTGACCTGTTTCCAAAAACCTTTACAGAAATGAAAGGCATAGCAGAGGAGCTAGGTGAGATGAAGATACCCCTCAAACCTGAGGCTAGACCTGTCAGACAGAGACCTTACAGAATGAATCCAATGTATAAGAAAAAAGTGAAAGAAGAAATTGACCGAATGTTGGAATTTGGCATTATAGAACCAGTAGAGGAATCTGAATGGATCAGTTCCATGGTGCTCCAAGAAAACAAGCAAAGGGCAATAAGTGTTTGTGTAGATATGAGGAAAATCAATGATGTTTTCTTACATGACCCTTTCCCTACCCCTTTTACAGATGAAGTCTTAGAAAATTTGGGAGGCCAGGAAGCATATCCATTCACAAATGGATTCTCAGGATACCATCAGATTAAAATATATCTAGAGGATAGGTATAAAAATACGTTTGCTACAGAATGGGGATCCTACCAATATATAGTCATGCCCTTTGGACTGAAGAACGCACCAGCTATCTTTTGAAGAGTAGTCATAGTTGATTTTAAGGAATTCATACATCAGTTTCTGGAAGTATATCTAGATGACTGGACTGTATATAGTTTTTTGAACGACCATGTAGAAGTGTTAATACTAATGTTGGAAAGTTGCAGGAAATGTCAGATATCATTAAACATCAAGAAATGCATTTTTGGTACCCCTTTGGGGATAGTGTTGGGACATATAGTATGTAAACAAGGTTTATTGGTTGACCCTGCTAAGATTGCAGTCATTATGAATTTACCACCACCAAAGTCAGTGCGCTAGTTGGGACATATAGGCTATTAAAGGAAATTTATAAAGGGGTATGCACAAATTACTGCACCAATCGAAAAACTATTAAATAAGGACACTAGATTTTAGTGGAATGAGGAATAACAACAAGGATTTGAAACTCTAAAGGAAAATATGGTAACATCACCTATATTAGAATTCTCAGATTGGGAAAAGACATTTCATGTGCATGTAGATGCATCAACCATAGCACTTGGAGCAATTCTATCACATCTAGGAGCAGGGGACTTAGACCATCCTATAGCCTTTGCAAGCAAAAAGTTGTCAGAATCATAGAAGAATTACATGACCACGGAAAGAGAAGGCCTAGACATGGTATATGCACTTCAAAAATCCATACATTATTTACTGGGTAAACACTTTAAAATGTTCACATACCATTCTACCCTCAAATATCTAATCAACAAGCCAATGTTGGGGGGGAGGATCTGTAGATGGCTATTATTGTTCCAATAATTTGATTTCTAAGTGATAGTCAAACAATGGAAGTTCAATGCAGGACCTGATCACCTATCAAGGGTAACTAATGGAGAAGAACCTACTAACTTGGAACACAACTTCCCCGATGCACAATTATTTTTAGTACAGATATTTGATGAATACTTCGTTGATATTATTAAATACTTAAGTACAAGGGTTACGCCACGGGAATTTAGCACTACGCAGAAGAAAAACTTGGTATTCAGAGCTGCAGACTATCAACTCATTGTAGTTCATTTATACAAGATGGGTGCAGATAGCATTTTGAGAAGGTGTGTATTGGAACATGAACGACATAGAATTTTGGTAGAAGTTCATGAAGGTATAGATGGAGGACACTATGCATGAAAATATATTATGAAAAAGGTATTATGCACAGGGTTATGGTGGCCAACAATCCATAAATATGCCAAGGAATATTGCCAAAACTGTGATGTATGTCAGAGGGTTGACAAACCCAACAGAAGGGATGAGATGCCCCTAAGACCACAAGTAACTCTGAAGGTATTTGAAAAATGGGAAATAGACTTTGTTGTACCTACTAATCCACCGTCCAAAAGGTTGGGAGCTAGATATATCATTACTGTGACTAAATACTTAACAAGATAGGCAGAAGCAACACCAATCAAAGACTGTAGCACAGAGACAACGACACACTTCTTATTTGAGAAACTAATCACCAGATTTGGATGTCCCAAGATTTTGATGAGTGACCAAGGAAATCATTTTATTAATAATACAATCAAGGCTATGACTTAGAAGTTTGAAGTCTATCACTAGAAGAGTACACCATATCATCCTCGGGAAAATGGAACAGTAGAAGCTTTTAATAAGATTTTGGAAAATGCATTGACTAAGATCTGCAATGTGAACAGGAATGATTGGGACTTGAAAATACTAGCAATATTATGGGCATACAGGACCACATGCAAGAAGTTGACAGGACATACACCATTCAGACTAGTGTATGGACAGGAAGCAGTGGTGCCCTTAGAATTTCTGGTACCCAGTCTATGCGTAGCAGCAATTACCAACATGATAGAAAGAGACGAAGTACAAGAGAGGCTAATCCAACTAATGGAAATGGAAGAGGAAAGGATCCTAGTATGATTTCACCAGGAAGTACATAAAGCAAGGGACAAATCCTGGCATGACAAACATATTAAAAAGAAAATCTTTAAGGAGGGAGACCTAGTTCTTCTCTATGACAGCAATTTTTTGCAACCCCTTGGTAAGTTTAGAATACATTGGTTAGGCCCATATGAAATAAATATTGTCACAAATGGTGGATCTATGCAGCTAAAGAAATTGGGAGGAACAAAACTGAAAGGCATGATCAACGGTAGTCGACTGAAACTGTATAGGAATAGTCGACCAACTAACTCCTAAAATTACAGTGCAGTAAGAAAGTTATGTATGTAGTGTACTATAATAGATATTGGGAAAGAAAACTGATAAAAATACATAAAAAGGGGAAAAAGAAAAAAAAAGGAATACAAAAATAGAAAAAGAAGAAAAACACAAAAAGAGGTAGAAGTTGACTGAACAACAAGAAAGTAGGAAAAAAAAGAGTCACGCACAGCAATTACTGCGGCAACATCGAAAGACAGTGCGCAGGAAAAATTGCACTTGGCACAAATGCACGAAAAAAGTGAAAAAAAATTATTACCGAACCTATAAAGTGAGAAAATCATGTGTTAGTCAACACTTAGTGATTTTTTAGCACAGAGAAAGATACAAGTGCAAGCCCTATCTAGAATTGTGCAAAGAAGAAAGCGAGTGTGTGAATTGGATAAAATATGACACCGCAAAAGTTTGGCGCTCCATGCCAGTATGTACAGGTTACTTGACAGGGCCAAGGTACAAGGAAAGGATGAGAGATCCCAAGAATTTGGTCGAGCTTGAGGATGTCACTACTTCGGACATAGAGTTAATCAACTAGACATAGGTTGAAGAGGAAACATCGGCAGTGCCACAATGGGTAGTAGGGCAGAGTTTTGGGACCTGAAATGGGATTCAGAACCCTAATCTTGAAACACCCACTAAACCTGATAAAACAACGGGTTAGAAATAGGGTCGCAACAAAGAAGAGGTTTTGGTCGAGGACATCACCAACCGACCGGACTGTGAGAGGGAAGAAGAGGATGCAGAAATAGCAGAGGCAGGCCCATCTGCTGGCGAGAAGAAAAGAAAGGCACAGGATGCCATGTACATCACACTTCCATACCTCCCAGACGTAGTGGTCATTGTGGACGACATGTTAGGAAAAGTAGCCAAACTTGAGTACTTAGACCATGATGTGTGTGATGCGAAAAAATTCCCAGGTTTGGCCAAAGAAGCTTATTTGGAAAACACAAGGGAAATTGCACCCTTAGGAAAACCTATAATGTATCCCGCGCAGTGGATAACGAGCTTGTACAAGTCAGGAATAATGAACCTCTTGGATATACTGGAATTTAGATGTGGTAAAAACATCGAGCTCTTCGTCAAACAGTTATTATCCTGGATACATTGTGGCATCCTTTGGATGGATAGGCTGGTACAGCTAGATGTGGCATTGATCGCCAAGATTATAGGCTTACCGACAGTCAATGCACATCCATAAGAGTACTTGGATAACAAGGCGCGCGAGAAGGAAATCGTCGATTTGGTAAAAGTGAAATTTGGCACCAGCAGGGGAAACAAGGGCATTGTGCTCAAAGACATTAATGATAATGCAATAAGGTTCACCGACAATTTTATGGCTTGCAAGCTATTGAGGAAATGCAGGAAAGAAGAATCTCCAGCATGAGCCATTGTCGTAGTCGTGCAGTACACGAAAGGAGTGATGTTCAGTTGGGCATCATAACTCCTTAACCAGTTTTTGGTGGATTGAAGAGATGCGCAGGATCATGGAACCAAGTTCCATTACTCTTGGCTCATCATTCTTATAGCCTTGGTAGGGTGGCAGGGGCCAAAGTTTTCATCCTTCGTAGATAGGAAAGGAAAGTGCTATGCGGCCAGATATGATTCCCTCTAACATGCCAAGGACAATAAAAATCACCAGGAAAATAACACAGTATGTGCGATGTTGCTGAAATAAATGCAATAGTGTACAGCCAATGTGTGGTGCATTCCTATGGAGGTAGTCTAGGAAACTAAAGGGATAGCCATTTTCAAGGCATCAAGGCATCACATGTGGATCCAGACTGTAAGGGATCAAAAGAAGGCATGGATGGAGATTCAGTATTGCAACACCAAGGAATAAATTGACTAGGTAATCAAAGACTGCCCAGCGTAGTGGAAGATGCCAATAGTAAAACTAGAAACAAAAGCAACAACAAAAAAATACACCAAGCCCAAGGAAAAGGATGAAGCATGTTCCTCAACAAAAACAAGCAGTCCAGCTGATAACACTAGAAAAGTTGCAGCACAGAATCAGTCCTCGAGAAGCAACGTAATGCCTAAAAGACCAAGGAGGACAACAACAGCGCCAAGGATGGAAAGCCAGTAGGATATTAGAAAGGGGGATACATCACAGGCTGGTGAAGAAAGGTTATAGATTACAACGAGTGTGGCGCATCCCTCACAGACGAAAAGGAAGATAGAACAGGTAGAAGAGGCATGCAAAAACAGAAAGTATATCATGGAAAACCCAATCATCACCTTGACAGAGGATGATGTTGAGTTCGTCACGGACAAGGTCCAAGATATCGGGAAGAGGTGGTCCATATTACAGAGGCACAAAGAGAAGAGATCATGGCCAAGCTCATATAATTCCATGAAACTATACAACAATTACGAAGTCAAGCAGTACCACAAGCCACACCGCAAAAACATGAAAAGATACAACAACCCCCTACGTAGAAAGAAGGAGAGGAGACAGTTTAGTTAGTAGTGCAAGGTAGGGACACATTCATAGTCACTCGTCAAATGATCAAAATGGATCAAGATATTATGTAGAAACCAATGGGGGAATTGAGAAATTTGAGGTAGTCATGGTGCAGTTACCCACAAAGGCATTATACGGACTCCGGGCCAGTATAATGCAAGAAGTGCAATCCAAAGCCCGCATGGATGCGACTCAATTGGAGGTGGGTAGGGGAGTCATTGAAATGTTACAAATCACATGCGACCAACTGAACTTGAAGAAATAGGAGGAGAAAGAAGGCGTGGATAATCTAGAGTAGGGGATAACAACAGTATGTGACCGCATCCCAAACAGCGCGCAAGCACCAGAGAGGAGTGCAGAAGAAAAGAAAAAAATTATTTCATAAATGATTGAGGGATATAGGCAAGAAATTGAGGAGATAAAAGAAAATATTAATCACACAACTCCTCCTAAGGTTCGAGAACAGAGAGAACAACAATCCACACTCCAGATAATGGAGATGGAAAAATAAGCGAGGGAAGTCATAGAGTTGTTTGACAGAACTACGCAGATTTGGACTGTTTTAGAAGAGGATGAAAAGGTCCAACAGTTGGACCAACAAGAGGAGAAAATTATCACTGCTATACAGGAGTTAAAGCAACGAAAGAAAACAATGAGTATCATGGAGCACTTGAAGGGCACCCAGGAAATGAAGACTCTGCAGACAAAGTTAAAGACAACGCATATGCATAAGCAAGAAATACAAGCCCAATTGGAACCCCTCCAGGAACAAGCAACATAAATGATTGCGCAGCTAGAGGAATAAAATATGATCATGGCACAAGCACATTCAGAAAGTGCATCATTACTACAGGAAGAGATAACAACATAGATAGTCGAGGCACTAATAGACAAAGTTGCACAGATGAGGGAAAAAGGAAAGGAACTAGCAGAGAAGTTCCATAGTTTGGAAAATGTTGTACAGGGAGCGCACACTACTTAAGTGGCTCGAGACGAACCACATTTCAATGTTGGGAGCCTATTGGGTGCAGGCCTATTTTGATAAGGAAGTATGTTTTGGGTGCAGGCCTATTTTGAGAAGGAAGTCTATTTTGGTTGTAGGCCTATTTTTGGACAAGGATCTGTCTTGGGAAAGACCTGTTTTTGGAAAGGAAGACCTAATTTTGGAGTGCACGCAACAGGTGGAAAGAATGCAGCATGCAGAAAAGAAGGAAAAGTAGCATGCAAGAGGAAAAGAAACATGGTGTGTAGGAAGACAAGCCTAACCATGATAGTGTTAGGGTTTTTGATAAGATTGTAACGACTATAAGCCGATAAAATAGTATAAATAAGGACCTAGGAGGTCTAGGAAAGAGAGAGGATAACAGAGAATATATAATAATAGAGAGAGTTGATTAGGATGATTTTGTGGGTTGTTGATTGTAATAAGTCTTGTATAAGAGTCGAATAAGTTAGTTTTTGAGGTTTAGGTCACAGGATGAGGAGCCTGGTGTGATCTAGTCCCTCTCGCAGAGGTTTCTTACCCTCATTTTGATTGTATTATTGAAGATGTAATGTGTGAAATGCAAGATTTTGCAGCAGAATAAATAAAAGAGAAGAGAAGCCAGATCTTTGTGGATGTAGCCCCGGGAGGGGGTGAACCACGGTAAAACTTGTGTTATGTGTGATTGTTAATGAAAGTTTATTTTATGTTGATCATTAGCTTAAGAATGAATGGTTAAAGTAGTTATATCAACATGCATGCATATGTTCAAAAGATTAATAAATCATAGAAGTAGATGAAGTATTAACAAAGATAATGCATAAGGAAGAAAGAACACAACCACAGATCCCCATTCATTCCTAGACTATAAACACCTAAGTATTGCAGTCACCCATAAAATCTATCTCGGGTCAGACTACGTTGTGCACCCTGTGCACAACGTTTCCTTCTGGATTACCAGGAGGTTCGATAGTTTTTAAGGGTTTTGTTGGAAACCTGTTGATATCTGAACCTGGGTCAGCCCAAGAATAAGTAAAAGAAAGAAGATCTAATAAAGAAGAAGAGAAATGGAGACTCAAATCCAGAAGTTTATGGCTTTAATATGGAGACAAAAACACGCAATTTTTCCATAGACAAGACAAATATCGGCTATGGAAAAATAAAATAAAAGAGATAACCATAGAACATGGAACAAAAATAACAAACTATTACCAGTTTAAGTAGAAGAAAAAATCCACTTCTAAAGGTTACTCACTGAGGAGGGAGAGGTGGACCTCAACATCTAAGAAAGACTTCTTGATAATATACCCTCTCTGATCATCCCTAAAGACAATGACATATTAAAACATCATGTATCTGAGAAGGAACTACAAGAGGCCCTCCTCCAAATGCACCCTGAAAAAGCCTTAGGTCCTAATGTATTCTCTACACACTTTTGTCAAAAATGTTGGCACATCATTAAACACGATTTTCTCAGAATGGTCCATTACATTCAAAAATCGGCTAGAATAGGAGGCAACACCAATTCCACCTTCTTATATCTCGTCCCCAAAGAAACAAATCCATCCTCCTTTTCCATATTTCACCCCATATCCCTCTGTAATGTGTCCTACAAAATCATTTCCAAGATTTTAGCCAGTAGAATCAAACCCTTTATCCCAAATATAATATCACCTAACCAAGGAGGATCTGTTGAAAAAAGATAAATGATAGACAACATCATATTGGTTCAAGAAGAAATCCACTCAAGTAGGGACCGTGGGGACAAAGGCATGATAACCAAAATTGATATGGCCAACGCATTTGACAAGGTGAGACACGGATTTCTTCTAGTGGTTCTAACCAGATTCAGATTTAGAGTCGAAACCCTCTCCTAGATCTCAGCCTGTATAAGCAACCCTTGGATAGTGCCCTTGGGAAATGGCAGACCAACCCAATTTTTCAAAAGCTCACATGGGTTGAGACAAGGATACCCCCTTTCTCCCCTTCTCTCTATATTGATGGATGAAGAACTTGGAAGAAAACTGGAAAAATAACGACTCCTTAAATCAATCCCAAGAATCAAGATAACTCAAGGTGTTGAAAGGATAAACCACTCTCAATTTGTCGATGATACCCTCTTGATGGGAGGATCCTCCAAAATCATTGTTAAGTGATTCAAAGTTTCCTTGGATGGATTCATGCAAGTCTTAGGAGGTCTAATAAACAACCTAAAAATTCAAGTCTATGCTTGGAACACCTCCTTCAAAGTAGCCTCAACCATTTCCAGAATCCTTCAATTCCCTTTGATAAAGAAATGGCAGACCTTCAAATATTTGGGCGTCCCCATCTGTCTTAAATATCTTCCTCGCTCATCCTAGTCTCAAATGTTGGATAAAATCAAATCCAAACTCACCCAATGGGGTTCCATATTGATCAATCTAGTTGGAAAAGTGATCCTTTTAAAATTGGTCATCTCATCCCTTCCCATCTTTCAATTCCCATCCCTCCTCACCCCAGTCTCCATCAAATTATCCATTGCATGAGAACGAAGACGCTTTCTATGGGAAGCAGGAAAGGAAGACATCAAAATATTTCATTTAGTCAGTTGGAACATTGTCAAAGCACCCAAATCTCATGGAGGACTTGGCATTAGAGATCCAACACTGTGCAATCTAGCTCTTGGCACCAAAATACTTTGGAGACTAGTATCTGGAAAAACAAATTGGTGGAAAAACATCCTCCATAAATGTCTAGGAGGTGACAGACTCAGATTTCTAGATGCCCTCCAGTGAGTAGGGGGTGGCTCCCCGATATGGAGACTCATAAACTCCTACCTCCCTCTATTCCAAAAACAGTTAACTTGGATCCTAGGAAATGGTAAAAAAAATTAAATTTGGGCGGGCAATATTTTGGGAAACCCCTCTCTTTGGAAAGAAGCCCATCGATGCCCTCTCTTCTCCTCGTTTCAATATCATGGCATCGCAAACTTATATGAAATCTCAAAGTGGAATAGATAATCTATTTTTGGGGCGGGGTGGGACTTCAATGGCCTCCGAGCTAATCTTCAGGATTCAATTCGGTAGTTAATAAATCACCTAAAAGGATGTGCCCCTGCACAATAATTTCAAAGACTTCGTAGGTTGGGGAAATAGTACTTATATAGTTAAATAGGGATATGCCTCCCTATTGTCCTAAACAATCCTTCCTCCCAAAGTGACTCTATGGAAAAACGTTTGGAACACAAACAGTCCCCCAAAAATAAATTTCTTTTGTGTGTTGATTGCTCATGATAAGATCCTAACAAGTGAAAATATGCTCCAGAGAGGATCCAATGGTCCATTCATATGCACCCTTTGTTATGATTATATCGAAACATTCCATCACCTCTTTTTGGAATTCCCTTTTTCCATAAAAGCATGGGCATCATCTCTATAGGAATTGTTCTCAAAAATTAGATGGTCGACAACTCCTATTAAACTCTTCAACATGTGGCAAGCATCCTACAAAGGATCTCTCTCACCAA
>JZKD02S1790160.1:400557-411025 GCA_000966675.3 Picea glauca | reverse complement strand
AGGAATTCTCTTGGCTACACTCTACCCTCCTCTCCAAAATCAATTCAAATGAAAGTCCTAGAAATCCCTCCCCCCAACTTCCAGATCAATCTAACAGCTTCAACTTTCAGAACAACAATTCAACCATCGGAAAAAATCCCAAACATGTTACATTCTTAGCTTCAATGGAACCTCAAAAGGCAACCCCGGGGTGGTAGGAGCAGGTGGGGTTATGTTTTTCCCACGAGGAAAAAAGGATCTCTCTTACTCCTAGAATATAGGACACACCACTAAAAACTAGGCCAAAGCCTATTCTCTTCTCCATGGTCTCCAACTGGCCAAGGTTCGGGGAATTCGATCTATAACTATATTTTGTGACTCCAAATCAACCATCAACTATGTTAGACTGAGAAACCATCCCGCTAATGGCTACCTCAAAGAAATATTTCAACGAATCCATTTAGAGTTTCAAGATTTTTCAAGTATCAACCCTCTCCATGTCCTCAGGCACAATAACAAGGATGTAGACTCACAAGTAGTCTTGGATATTAGTGAAAGTTCTAGAACACTGATTTTCGATGGACAGGTCTCACACCACCACATCCTATGAACTTGGTTTTGTTTCATTTGTTTTTAAATACCACTTGGGGTGGGGCCCTCTATCCACCACCCCCTCTCGAATTAAAGTCTTATCGATCCACCTGTCCTCCTCAATCTTTTTCCCCACCCTCACCTCTATTCCATCAACCCCCTTGGCATGTGACACCCTCTCCTATTCTCCTTGTGCATGCCTCTGATCCATCTCCCCCTCCTTTTGTTCCCTTTGTCTCGGTGCAAAATTCTCTTCCAAATATTTGCACGTGTTCCCTCCGCTCTCCATTGTACCTAGACGATCATGTGTTCCTTCGGCCCTTTTGTAACTTCATCAATATTATACCAGGCGACCTCAGCTTGCACAAATTTTGTTATCAGCTCGTCGTGGATTTGGCTCTCCAATCATGTGCTCGTCCTTGGCCCATCATGGATAAAAATGGAAAGCCTCGTCAACTTTTATGGCGTGATCATTTTCAACATGTACACAGCTTCGCTCCACTCGTATTCTGCGCATATAGTCTCTCCACTTTCTGACAGCGATATTTGATATTATCTAGCTCCAATTCGGTGAAGTATGCTACAACCAACCAACAGATAATGTCTGCAGAAATGGACAGGGGAAATCAACAGAGCTTGAGGCGAATCAAGGAGGTTTTGGCGGAGGACCATAATGACCTAGCAACACGGTTCAATTGTTGCAGATTCAGCTCTGAGGACTCTCAGTTCAATTCCTATCCATTATGGAAATAACAATTCAACATCACCAAATTAACTCATTAAACAATTTTATTTTTATTTTTGTTTACTAGGGAATTCAGCAACTAGTGGGGTATGTGTTCGCGTGACATGTGGTCGTGTTATCCGACTACTACCACTATAAATTTAGGCATGCCAATGCGGCCCCTCACCTAGCGCACAAGGCTAGTCAAGGGTTTGGTCACGTAATGGAGTGCCTTAATAGTACACTCCATCACCGACTTTTCTACACCCCATGGGATAAACCTAGCGCACAAGGCTAGTCAAGGGTTTAGAACCGGTGACTTCACGTAATGGAGTGCCTTAATAGTACACTCCATCACCGACTTTTCTACGCCCCAAGGGATAAAAAAAGTGGAGGACATAGGGTTGGGATTTGATCCAATTATGTGTGCACAAGTCACGATATTATTTAACATAATATCATTGGGTGCAACCACACATTCAACCTCTACCTCAAGGTGCCCCCATGGCTCTAGGTTAGGCCCTCACAGGAATTGAACCTTGCCCAATAATGAAAAAATCTTCACTTTTCACCATTAGATCCAACCCCTTTAAGCCTCAGTAAACAAATATTAATGATAAATCTCCACAACTTTAATTATTGAATCCCCATTTTTATCCCCATCTTTATTAATTTCATGTTCATTATGAATATGTTATTCCTCCTCAAATCAATCCCCTCTCCCAAATTTCAACTTAATACTTCTAAATTTCTTTCAATTATTGAATCCCCATTTTTAGCTCTGTCCTTCTTAATTTTTTGCTCTTCATATTCAACATGTAAAACCATTGTTTATTGTCTTAAATTTGGAAAATCTAAGACTCTATGACCTAAGTCATTACAAAAACATCAAGGTTAACATTCCACAACATTGCTTCATACTTGAAGTTCATTATGAAGATGGTCTTCCTCCTCAAATCAACCCATTCTCCCATATTTCAACTCCATACTTATAAATTTATTAATCTTACAACCAATGTTCCATTTTTTTAATTTCTTGATCATCGACCTTTACAACCAATTTCTTGTTTGTTTTTCTTGAGATTTGGAGAACTCGATTACACTATGACTTGCTTTTTACTTGATCTTTAACTTTTACAACCAATGACTTGTTTGTTTTTATCAGATTTAGATAATTCCGTTACTATTTGCCCTACTTTAATGTAAAGTAAGGAATCCACACTGTATTCCACATGGAAGTTCATATTCAAGCAATACCTTGTTTGTTTTTCTTGTAAAAAACTCTAAAACACTATAACCTACTTCATTACAATAACCATTTAGTACATCCTAAATATTTGATCTCTACCTCATTCACAATATTTTCCATGTGGATTCTCATCCCTCTCGATAAAACACTTGTACATTTTCCCATTGTCCCTTCTTAACGTGGTGAGGTTTAGTTGATTAGGTTAAGCATCCCTTCCTATATAATGCTTGTACATTTTCCTAGTCTTCCTTTTTAACATGGTAAGGAGTTTAGTTGATTAATTAAAGAAAAGGAAAATGATAATGGTATAACGAAGTAGAAATTACATAATGAAAAAGAAAATGATAGTGGTTTGACCAAGTAGAAATTACAACCAACCTTATTTGTTTTATTTATATTTATACCATACAATTACTCTAACCTACTTCATTACAAATAAACATATTATTACCCACAAATCTTTGGTAATCTCTGCCTCACCCATGTTCCATGTGGATTTTCATCTTCTCTACTCTCCCTTCACAAAAATTGTAGGCTTCATCTTCCTTTTAATATTTACCTCGTGATCCCACTACTTTTTTCATTTTCTCTATAAATCAACTAAACTAACTAAACTAGACACCATGTTAGAAAACTAAATTCACCATTTATATCCTTCTTTTCCTTGTAAAATTCCACTCTAATCTCCAACTTATTAAATTGTTTTTTATATTGTTGCACAATATGTCCTCTCCCGTGCTTTGAATGTTTGAAGATTCGCAATTAACATTTAGTGAAAATTTAGCTCAAAGGCTACACTATATTCATCCACATTCCTAACTTCACTTTTGCCTCTCGCTATATCATTTTGGAAAAATGATCTTACAACCAATGCCTTATATGTTTTTCATAGATTTGTAAAACTTAGTTACCGTATACCTACTTCGTCACAATTAAACATATTATTGCCTATAAATATTTTTTTGGTCTTTACCTCACCCACAATATGTCCACATGGATTTTCATCTTCTCTATCCTTCTTGTTCAAAAACTGTATATTTCATTTCCTTCCTTTTAAATTCCTACTTTGTGACTCCACTACATTTGTTGGTCTACCTTTTAATTTTCCTCTTCGTGATACCATATTGTATTGTTTTCCTTTGCTTTAGAAATCAACTAAAATACTCACCATATAAAAAAATAGACACACTAAATAATATCTTATATCCTTATTTTCCTTGTGAAATTCCACTCTAATATGTCGCTTAAATATGTGTCTTTTATTTTTGCACAATATGTCATCTTCCTTGCTTTGAGTGTTTGAGCATTTGCATATAACCTTGAGCAGAAATTTATCTCAGAGGCTACACTATATTCATTCACTTTCTTAATTTCACTTTTTCCTCTCACCGTGTCTTTTTGGAAAAATGATATTATCATCTTTATTGTAGGGAATTGTTTCATATCATTAGATCTAGGATTCCCTAATGAATGGGTTGGAATATCAATGCAAACAATTAATAGATCATTATCTAATTTTCTTAAATCAACATATCATAATATTGGAATATCAATGCAAACAACTAATAGATCATTATCTAATTTTCTTAAATCAACATATCATAATATAATAGGCAAAAGAAAAAGAATAAATGTGTGCCTTTTTACATAAATTGTTTATTTGAATGAGTAGTCATGATTTAATCAAGCTCTAGCTCCAACCTCCTCTTCAAATCTGCACACAATCAAGCAACTAGACTTTTCTCCAATCCATCATATGCATTTCAATGACGATATTGATCTAAATTGCTTCTTAAATTGAACGATTCAATATGAATTCCTAGATCTATATAGAATAATCATGCATAAAAACAATAACGAGGAATTTGCGGGGGGGGCAGAGGATAGATTTATATTTAAAAGTATGAGAAATTTGTTACAACAAGTATGAATACCTAATCCATTGTTGCATCACCTAACCTAAGTCCCTCCATCCCTAACCACATGTGTAGAATACTTCATCAAGATAAGGATCTTACTATCTCACTATGGTAGGTGGATCAAAGTAGATCCACTAGGATACACTCAAGGCAAGATCTTAATTAGAGAGTTAAGACAAAACTCTCAAGAAAAGGAAACAATGGCCAAGGAAAGGTTACCAAGATCTAGCCCAATACCAGCATAAGGGTGTTACATATCTACAAAAGTCCTTTCCCTTACCAAAGAACCTCTCTTTTATAAAAACAAAATATAGTACACATTAGTTGGAAATATAGATCATGGCTCTACAAGTGTGTGGTTCAAAACCTAGCTTGAATATTGCACTTGCATAGTTTTTAGAGTCATTTTTATGAATAATTCCAAATAAATCTTTTTATATTTACTCTTAGGAACAATTCCATATAAAGTTATTTTAAGAGATAAATTATGCTAGAAAAAATGTTTTTGATGGCATAACTAATGATAATGTCTCAACTCCACTCAAATAACTTAGAGCACCAATTTTAAGTGTAACAGGATACCCCCTAATGTGTGAAGTTCAAAGATAAGTTGAGGGTCGAAATACATTATACAATCCATAAAAGTAACAAAGTGAACTAAGGAGGATTCTCGCAATCCTTAGGACAAAGAAAGTAGTTGCAAATAAAGACCAAGGTATCAAATATATATCTTCCTCAAGGCATGATCCAGATTATTTTCAGCACTAAATGAAAGCGGAGATATAACACATAAATATAAAGAGATATTGCAAGAGATCCAATAATATAACAGAGATATATAGGATATATAACAAGAGGCACAGATATACAATAATACACAATTTCTATTAATGAGCAAAATGTACAAAACTGTAGAAATACAGAGTGAAAGACTCGCTAGAATTGTGGCAGCTTATCTCTGAGAAGAGATGTGACGGCTACTCACATTCACAACAAGATTATTGAAATGGGGCTCTAATGTCCTTTTTAGTATAAAGAAAATCCAAAACCCTAACCCTGGAAGATGAAAAGCCAACAGTTTTGTGGACCTCGTTTTAGGTAGTTTGGTGTATCAACTTCCCGGGGGCATAACCTTGGAATACGATCTATGTTTGGGGTGCACAATAGCTTGTTGGAAAGGTATCATTGAGGAGATTCATTTGGGGGGATAAATTAAATCCTTTGGCTATCATTGAGGTGCTCAATCCCAAAAACAATTCATGTAGACCCTCAAAATGACCCCAGAAGTTTAGGAACCAAAAAACTGCTAAAAATAGTAAATTGTCAGAAGACCATCTTGGGCCAGTTGGAATAGATTGGTGGCCCCCAATATCCACCTGGATCAATTCTCCCTCCTTAGGAAGCAATGGTATCCATTGCATTGAGTTCTCGGGGGAGAGGGAAAAGCGTTTGTTGAGTCTGCATCTTGATGAGCTACTTGCCTTGTTGGAGAAGTTGTGTTGCTTAGCTTGTTGAAGGCTGTCACGAACCGGTGGTTGGAAGGGTTGGACCTTTTTAACCATTCTGGTTATATGAGATAACTATGTTCAGAAGGAATCCTTGCGCTTTGCTTCAATCTTATCGACCTGCTTCTCTTGGACAAAAGGTGCTTGGATTGAGGCTACAGTGGTTGTGGTGTTATTATGTTCACCTTTTGAACAGACTATGAAGAAGTTGAATTTTGTAGTATGAAATACTACCTTGCGGCACTGTTTAGGTGTGATAGTAGTTGGAACTACCTCTGGTATCCCGAAGATATGACCCCCCAAATTAAAAATGACACTACGGGATCGAGACTCATAAATAGCATGGTGCTTCCACATATATGGTTGGCCCAACAAAACATCACAGACATCCAGTGGGGAAACATCACATAATACCTCATCCTTGAAGGGTTGGATGTCGCATGACAATCGACACTGCTCACTGACACAGAGGTCTCATCCCTGGCGAAGCCACCTGATATTGTATGGTTGTGGGTGTGGTGTTGTCGACAATCCCAACTGTTTGATGACCTCTACTGAGATGAGGTTATTCTGGCTTCCACTATCAACAATAAAATGCAACGGGATCCCCTTCACCCACATCTGTGAATGAAAACGGCACTCCCCCTCTTTAGGATCTGTTGGTTCTTCTGTTGCGGTCAGGAAAATAGCAGTGGGGTCTGTGTCGATGATCTATCTTCTGTCAGCATTTTCTGAATCAGGGTTCGGCTCCTTTTCTTTGATCTCGGCCACCAATGACTGTTTTGAGTGGCATTCATCGGTGTTGTGCCAAGGGATTTTGTGGGAATCGTACCATTTTCTAGTGTCCTTCTTCGTCTTTCTGTTACCCTTCTTTTCCTGTGGCTTAGACTAGTTTTTTGAAGGCTAGTTGTGAGAGTCGTCTTTACCATACTTTGGTTTTTGCGGATTTGCAGACTCGAACTCCCTCTTATTCTGGTGCTTAAATTTATGCTTGATTTTAACAACATATCGATAAGAAGCACCCAGTGATGAGATGTCCAGAAAATACATTTCAGTTTTGATGTATCTGTGTAGAGCCCCGCAGTATTTCAGAACCATATGTCACTCAGAGTCTTTGATACCCAATTTGGTTTGCAAGGTATGGAAGGTATTGGTGAAATCTGACACTGCTTGGTCCCTCTCTTGTCGCAATGTGGTCCATCTCATGTATTGGTTGTCATAGTTGCCAACAGGGTAATATTGGTCCTTGACTACATCCACAAAAATATACCAAGTGGGCTTGGCCCCATATATTCCAGACTCCTCTCTAGAAATTTTCTCCCAGTAAGTTTCCCACCAATGTTTGACATGGGGGAGAACCTTCAGGAGTGTGAAGGTGATATTTTCCATGTCAAAGAAATTATGAACAAAGAAATAACCTTCTAGCAGATTTAACCATTTTTCTAGGGCATCTGCATCTATCTGTCCTTCAAATATGGGAATATAAAAATTAACTTGTACCTTGAAAGGTGAGGTACCTCCAAAGTGGTCTCTTGATGAAGACATGCACGTTGTTATCGGCAGACGTTGAAGGATGTGGGAAAAATCCTCCATCATTTCATCCCTTTGTCGCGTGAGAGCTTGCTCAAGCAATAGATTGATAGAATATTTTTCTCCATTGTTTTTCTTTTCTTCTGCCATGGAGGGTTTCTTGGGTGTGTAAGAGATATTGTCCTCAAGAGAGACAAGCTCGAGACCCAACTTGCTATACTCAAACCTCATCGGGGACATGCACTAAAAAATGGTCAAGAGCATCCTGGTTTGATACCAATGATCCAGATTATTTTCAGCATGAAATGAGAGAGAAGATATAACACAAAAATATACATAGATATTGCAAGAGATCCAATAGTATAACAAAGATATATCGGATATATAACAAGAGGAACTGATATACAGTAATACACAATTTCTATTAATGAGCAAAATGTACAAAATTGTAGAAATACAAAGTGAAAGACTCGATAGAATGGTGGCAGCTTATCTTTGAGAAGAGATGTGATGGATACTCACATTCACAAAAAGATGATTACAATGAGGCTCTAAAGGCATTTTTAACATAAAGAAAATCCAAAACCATAACCCCGGAAGATGAAAAGCCAACAGTTTTGTGGACCCTGATTTGGGTAGTTTGGTGTATCAACTTCCCAGGGGCGTAACTTTCGCATACAATATTCGTTTGGGGCGCATGATAGATCATTGGAAAGGTATCATAGATGAGATTCATTTTGGGGTCTCAATCAGATCATTTACCTACCATTGAGGTTATATATCCTGAAAAACTTCATTTAGACCCTCAAAATGGCCCTAAAAGTTTAGGAGTCGAAAAACTACTAAAAATAGTACATTTCCAGAAGATTGTTTTGGGACAGTTGGAATAGGTGGGTGGCCACCGATATCCACCTGGATCAATCCTCCATCCTTAGGAAGCAATGGTATCCATTGCATTGAGTGCTCTGGGAGAGGGAAAAACATTTGTTGAATCTGCATCTTGATGAGCAATTTGCCTTGTTGGACAAGTTGTGTTGCTTAGCTTGTTGAAGGTTGTCACGAACCTGTGATTGGAAGGGTTAGACATTTTTAACCAGACTGGCTATATGATATGATTATGTGTAGAAGGAATCCTTACGCTTTGCTTCAATCTTTTTGACCTACTTCTACTAGACAGAAGGTGCTTGGACTGAGGCTGCAGTGATTGCATTGTTCTTCTATTCACCTTTTGAAAAGACTGTGCAGAAACTAAATTTTGTCGTATGAGATACTACCTTGCGGCATTGTTTAGGTGGGGCAGTATTTGTAACTACCTCTAGTATCTTGTATAGATGACCCCCCAAAGTAAAAATGACACTATGGGGTTGAGACTCATAAATAGAATGTTGCTTCCACATATATGGTTGGCCCAACAAAACATCATAGACATCTCGTGGGGTAACATCACATAATACTGCATACTTGAAGGGTTGGATGTTGTATGAAAATAGGCACGGATGGCTGACACGAAGATCTCATCCTTGGTGAAGCCACCCGATGTTGTATGGTTGTGGTTGTGGTGTTGTCGACAATCCCAACTGTTTGAAGACCTCTGTTGAGATGAGGTTCTTATGGCTTCCGCTATCAACAATAAAATGAAGTGGGGTCCCTTCACCCACATCTGTGAATGAAAAAGGTGCTCCGCCTCTTTAGGATCTGTTGGTTCTTCTGGTTAAATTGTTGTGGTCGCAACAGTAGCAGTGGGGTCTACGTCAATGATCTGTCTTCTGCCATTATTTTCTGAATCAGATTCAGAATCAGGGATGGCTCCTTGTCTTTGATCTCGACCACCAATGACTATTTTGACAGACATTCATCGGTGTTGTGTCAGGGGATTTTGTGGAAATCACACCATTTTCCAGTGTCCTTATTTGTCTTTTCATTACCCTTGTTTTCCTATGGCTTGGATTGTTTTTCTGAAGGCTGGTTGTTAGACTTGTCTTTACCATACTTTGGTTGTTGCATATTTTCAGACCCAAACTCCTGCTTGTTCTAGTGATTAAATTTTTGCTCAATTTTAACATCATATCAATAAGCAACACCCAGTGATGAGATGTCTAGAAAATCCATTTCAATATGGATGTATCTGTGCATAGCCTCACAGTATTTCAGAACCATATGTCACTTGTAGTCTTTGATACCCAGCTTGGTGCACAAGGTATGGAAGGTATTGGTGAACTCTGACACTTCTTGGCCCCTCTCTTGCCACAGTGTGGTCTATCTCATGTATTGGTCGTCATAGTTTCCAACATCATAATATTGTTCCTTGACCGCATCCACAAAAAAATCCCAAGTGGGCTCGGCCCCATATATTCTAGACTCATCTATGGAAATTTTCTCCCAATAAGTTTCCCACCAATGTTTGACATGGGGGAGAACCTTAAGGAGTGCGAAGGTGATATTTTCCCTATCGGAGAAATTATGAACAGAGAAATAACCTTCTAGCAGATTTAACCATTTTTCTAGGGCATCCACATCTATATGTCCTTCAAATACAGGAATATCAAAATTAGCTTGTACCTTGAAAGGTGAGGTGCCTCCAAAGTGGTTGGTTGATGAAGACGTGTATGTTTTTATCGACAGACATTGAAGGATGTGGGAAATAATCTCCATCATTTCGTCCCTTTGTCGCGTGAGAGCTTGCTCAAGCAACATTTTGATAGAATCTTTTGCTCTATCATTTTTCTTTTCTTCTGCCATGGAGGGTTTCTTGGGCGTGCAAGAGCGATTGTCCTCAAGAGAGACAAGTTCAAGACCCAACTTGCTATACTCAGACCTCGTCGGGGACATGCACTGAAAAATGATCAAGAGCATGCTGCTTTGATACTGTTATCCCCGATATCTAGGGATAACTAGGAGATCATGTCTCGAGGCCCACATGGTCCTAGACATGGAGTACCAAGAGCAGGAGCGACCTGAGCATGGTCCTGGA
>JZKD02S1790160.1:349996-385971 GCA_000966675.3 Picea glauca | reverse complement strand
TACAGTTTCAGCTTATTTTGTTATTTATTAGAAAACCAGTTTTACTGTATCTCTGTTATTTTTGTGTTAAGTACCTGCTAATAATCGGTATTCATTTCGTTCTGCTCATAAAATCTGGATCACAAAGCAAGGTGGATTGTTTGTTTGATCCAAGTTCAGAATCCAAATTGATCTTTGTGCAATTGGTTCAGAACATTGGGCTAGATACTCAAGAATATCCACATCCATACCCCCTGGGTTGGGTAAGGAAAGACGTGGAATTGAAAGTGAGAAAGCAATGCAAAGTCAAGTTTTCCATCAATCAAAATTGTGTTGATTAAGTAGTTTCATATGTGCTTCCTCTCAACATATGTGGAGTGATCTTGGGAAGTCCATATTTGTACATGAGGGATGTTATTTTCAGAAGGAGATCGGACCAATATAGGCTAGTCAATGATGGAAAATATTATTCCATAAATGCACATCGGGACAAAGCTAAGCTCTCTTTAATTAGTGTTCATCGGGAAATAAGAATCATGGGCTGTAAAAAGAATTTTGTCTTGTTGTTTCTAAGAGAAGGAACGCAAAAAGGAGAAGGCAACAAGTTGGAGATGAAAACATCCTTGGAAGGATGTAGTGGCGAGAAACATCAACAACTACAACAACCAATTGAAGCCTACAGGGACGTGTTTCAAGAGCCTTAGGGATATAGTAAAGAATCATTTGTGGCAATTGTTGGAGCACGGAGTCATCAGACCCAGTACATCACCATGTGGTTCACCCATCATCATGGTGCCAAAGAAATATCGAAGCTAGAGAATGTGCATTGACTATTGTGCCCTGAATAAGATCACCATCAAGAATAGATATCATTTGCAAAGAATTGATGACTTGTTGGATCAACTGCAGCAAGCTAAATTCTTCGCTAACCTGGACCTCAAATCAAGTTACCACCAAGTGAGGACCAAAGCAAAACACGTGTGGAAGACAACGTTCAAAACAAAACAAGGTTTGTATGAGCGGTTAGTAATGTCTTTTGGATTATGCAATGCACCTGAAACATTCATGAGACTCATGAATGATGTGTTACATCTCTTCATTGATTATTTTGTAATAGTATATATGGATGACATACTAATCTTTAGCAACACTTGGAAAGAGCAGTTCTCACATGTGACACAAGTGCTAGAGACCTTGAAGAAGAATCAATTGATTTCCAACTTGCAGAAGTGTGAGTTTGGAAAGACTTCCTTGATATATCTTGGACATATGATTGGAGGAGGAGAGATTAGGGTAGATCATGGGAAGATTGCATCCATCACCCAATGGCCTATTCCTACTAGTGTGACAGAGATCAGGAGTTTCATGGGAGCATCTTGGTATTTAAGGAAATTATTTGTAAAATTCTCCACAGTAGCAGCACCATTGCATGCCATAACTTCCAAGGGAAAGAGATTACACTGGGGTAAGACACAACAAAGAGAATTTGAATACTTGAAGAAGAAAATATGTGATTCTCTAGTGTTAGTCATGGCGGATTTGTAGTGCCCTTTTGAGATAGAGATTGATGCTAGTGGATATGCATTAGGAGAAGTACGCATGCAAGTAGGAAGGCATATGTGCTACCATTCATATTTGTTTCATGGAGTAGTGTTTTAATTATATGACATATGATAAGGATCTCTTTGCAATTGTACAAGCAGTGAAGAAGTGGAAGAATTACCTCTTGGGAAAGAGACTATCATACACACAGATCATCAACCCCTTCAGTATCTACATAGTCAGAGAAAGATACAACATGTGAGACATTACAAGTGGTTGGGTTTCTTGCAGCAATTTCATTTATTGATTAAGTACAAGAAATGAGTCATGAATAGACTAGAAGACATGCTCTCTCAGCCACCCTTGAATAAGATTGCAGCAATTGGAATGATAATGCAGCTTGAGCCTTTCACTCATGGAATTTTGAGTGAGGATTATGACGGAGATGAGGATTTCAGAGGAGTTCACAAGAAGCTAAAGGAGAGGGTGGTCAATTTCATGGAAGGAAATGAATACCACCTCCAATATGGGTTGTTGCACAAGTTGGAAAAACTATGCATACCCTGGGATAGAAGGGTTTAGTTGATGAGAGAAGCACACACTTCTACTGTTGTTGGACATTTTGGCATGACAAATACAGTGGCAAATCTATAGTAGTAAGTGTATTGGAAAAAGATGCAAGAAAAGGTGGCAAAGTTTGTTAGAGGTTGTGTTCTTTGTAGCACTAGCAAGCCAAGAAACCAGAAATTTGGTTTGTACATGTCATTTCCAGTACCAAACAGGCCTTGGGAAAGCATCTCCATGGATTTTGTTGGAGGTTTTCCTCTTACTCATAGAGGCCATGACTATTGGTTCATTGTGGTGGATTGTTTCAACAAAATGTGTGTGTTCATTCCCTGTAAGAAGACAATATCTAGTCGAGAAGCAGCTAAACTATTTTTCAGGCATGTCTGGGTACATTTTGGATTGCCAAATTCCATCATACCTGATCTGGACAACAAGTTCTTGGGAAGATTTTGGACAATGCTTTGGGAAAGAATGGATACCAAGCTGAAGTACTCCACTATCTTCCATCCTCACACTAATAGAAAAACTAAGGTAGTAAATAGGACATTGGTGCAATTATTGAGAGGATACAATAGCAAACATCAAAAGACTTGGGATGAATAGTCTACATTCAACACTCTTACAATAGAGCACTTCATTCTTACACCAATAATTCTTCTTTTGAGACTTGTTTTGGCTATCTACCTTCTTCACCATTGGATATTGTTGGAGTTACTTCACACACACCTATGATTTATTTTCTCTAAGGTTTTTCCTTGTTTATTAGTCATAATTATTCATTATCCAGACTCCTATATTTTAGGGGAGAATATTCCACCTGGAGAATATTCTCTTTCAAATGACACTTCAGTTTGACTAGTTGAGTTGAGTTTAGATGTTGCATTGGTTTTGTCACCATGAAACATTGGGATCATCACCATGATAATTTGAACTTGCCTTGGTATCATCACCAAAGTGGTGCATTATCATTTATTCCCTGAGTTAACTCCTCACTACTCTTTGTTCAGTCAGTTAATTGAAGACTAGTTGACTAGTTAACTCAACTAGGTGGCAGTTCACTCCCATAACTACCTGAGAGACTAGAATAGGTGGAAGTTTACTCTCGTAACTATTGGTGTGTGTCCAGGTCACTCTATACCACCACTATGTCTCATTAGTTACGCATGTATCATGTATCTATTGTAAATTATTCACTCTTTGAGTGTGGAAACGCTTAATGAGAATTCTTTCATTCTTTCTCTCCTTCTTCTTCTTTCTCCAATTCTCTCTACAAATGTGTGTGTTATTATTTAGATAAATCTATTTTGTGTAGGTTCAACACATTTACATGGTATCAGAGCCAACAGACTTCTAATCAAAAGCTACACCAAAAAAATTGAAGGTACAAAATATTGAAGACAACAAAAAGATGGATTATTCGCCGGAAATACTTCCCACGCCTCATAACTATTTCGAATGGAAGCCAAAAATTCTACTTCTGCTCAAATGTAGAGGCGTGTACCAAATAACTATGGCAATGGAAGTAGAGCCTGATTATGCCGATGAGAAAAACAATTTTCTCAATAGACAAAATATGGTCATATGGATCCTCTCGTTTATTTCTCCTAGAATTCTCCATCAAGTATATGATGACTCACAAGAATCAACTCCAAATGAATTGTGGACCATATTGGAGGTTCCATTTGGAAATAAAGAAAATTGTGAATATTCCATGCAGGAGATTGGAAAGATAGAGCTAGAAGAGAAGCCATCAGAAGATCAAGCCTCTTATTATGAAGAGTCTTCTACAAAAGTATTTGCAGAAATTTGTATTCCATTAATTGAAGATGATTTCTACTCCATTTCAGATTTATTTTCTAAAATTCATGTGGAAAATATATGGCATGCATCTCAGGAGTCACATGCACACACTTTTGCATGCACCATGCATACATCTCAGGAGACAAAGAGAGCCGTGCACATCAGACTTCATTATGATATTTTTTAGCACAATTTGCATAAACAAATTGGATATTTGAATTCTTGTCAGGAAAATATCCAATTTCAAAAAAAATATCGTCTGAAATGGAGTCTGGAAAGTGAAGTTATGATCATTTCAAAATCAACAAAATTTCAGCGTTTTTTTTCCGAAAACATCCGCACGATTTTCAAAGTTTTATCCAAAATTTGTTTGGATATTGTTCATTACAAGAAGAGAAAGTGGATATGTGTAGACATATCAATGATTCATCTACTTCATCAGATCTGTGCAGACATCTACATCTTCAACAAAATTTTCAACGAGCACAAATTTACACAGTTGCGAGGTCTTATTGGAGTGAAGGACACAGTTGCTTAACAATTGTTTTTTTGTTCCTTCTCAATTTGTTTTTTTGTTCCTTCTCAATTTGTTTTTTTATGCATTATAATTTGAGGGGGGGGTTCCCATGAGGTTTTCCCTCTTTCCCCGTTTATTTTAGTTTATCTTTTGTATTTGGGTACCTAATATGGCCTCGTTGTCGGGACCCATTCTTTATTTTCACCATAGTGATGTTCAGGGGGGTGTTGGAGTTACTTCACACACACCTATGATTTATTTTTCCTAAGGTTTTTTCTTGTTTATTACTCATAATTATTCATTATCCAGTCTCCTATATTTTAGGGGAGAATATTCCACCTGGAGAATATTCTCTTTTAGTTGACACTTCTGTTTGACTAGTTGAGTTGAGTTTAGATGTTGCATTGGTTTTGTCACCATGCAACATTGGGATCATCACCATGTTAATTCGACCTTGCCTTGGTATCATCACCAGAGTTGTGCATTAGCCTTTATTCCTTGAGTTAACTCCTCACTACTCTATGTTCAGTCAGTTAACTGAAGAATAGTTGACTAGTTAACTCAACTAGGTGGCAGTTCACTCCCGTAACTGCCTGAGAGACTAGACTAGGTGGCAGTTTACTCTCGTAACTATTGGTGTGTGTCCAGATCACTCTAGACCACCACTATGGATCATTAGTTACTCATGTATCCTATATCTATTGTAAATTATTCACTCTTTGAGTGTGGAAACAGTTAATGAGAATTCTTTCATTCTTTCTCTCATTCTTATTCTTTCTCCAATTCTCTCTGCAAATGTGTGTATTATTGTTTACCTAGATCTCTTATGTCCAGGTTCAACACATTTACATATATTTTTTATGGAAAACTGATCCAAAATGGATCTAGGAACCAAAATGGGTCCAGGAAGGCCTAAAAATCAAAGTTCTTGGAATCGGATGAAACTAGTTTCATTGTGTATGTCTCCTCGCATTGATTCTAGCCATATAATTTTTTCCTCAAACGGATATTGTATGTGAAAGTTATCGCGTTCTGATCAAACTATCAAACAAACAAAAATTCAACTGATCAAAGTCAACGTTGACGTCATCATGTATGACAGGTGACGTCAGCATGACATAATGATGAAGTCACCATGCTGACATGGAGTCACCAGGAGGTGACACATGTCACACAGATTTGGCACTTTCGAGATGAGTTGGCACTGTACGGATTTGTCACGTGTCATTGTATGGGTGACACGTGGAAATCTATACAATGACATGGCCCAATGATAGGATGACACATGGCATTACGGACGATAGTTGGGTCGTACAGATGCTAACGTGGTAGAGTGACCAAGCTATACGAACATGATGTGGCACGACACGTGGTTGTACGGCAGATGACGTGGTAGGTAATTGGGTTGTACGAAATCTGATGTGGCAAGCAGATTAGACGTTGAATGTGTCGTTGATTGTGCTAGTACAGACCAATATGAGGGTGACACGTGGTCCAATCAGAGGGCGCCATGTGGCACCCCATATTTTTCCAATGAAAAATAATTCAAAAAATTTGTTTTAGGCTCCAGGAGTTTCGAACCTCCGGCCTCCTTGGGCACCAATGGTTTTATGAAAGGGGGCAGGCCATTCGGGCTATGGTGGTACTTGTTAAACCACTTGGCCCATTTCACTTTTGCGTTAGTGGTGGCGTGGAGTTTGGGGTTGGGCCCCGCCAACCAAGGCCTATCCCAAACTCTGTTGCACCGCTAAATCAAAAGGGAAATGGGCCAAGTGGTTTAACAAGTACCACCATAGCCCGAACGGTCTACCCCCTTTCATGAAACCGTTGGATCAAGTGTTATCAAAGCAGGTTGACGGTTGGTTTTTTATTTTGCATGATTACGAGGGAAAATTTGAATCGGGGTGAAGACGATCTTGTTGAAGAGAATCATGAGATTGGCTCGAGAAAGAGAACTCCTCAAAGTGTTAAGATGGCATCGGAAGAAGGACTTTCTCATGACGAGATAGAGTTTCAAAAGACCTTCTTCACCATGTCAGAGATGGTAAAGGTTTTATATGATGATTACTTGGAGTGGAAGAGACCGATTCTAGGTGAATCTTCAAAAGCCAAAAGTGAAGAAAGAGAGGATCCTCCTAAAACTCCTCCTTCACCTCCTTCTTCTCCATCAACTTATTCTTCTTCAAGTACAAGTTCCAAATCCACCGCAAGAAAACATTCCCATAAACATAAACATGATATGCCTTTACTTAAGCTTGATGTGAAGTTTGAATTACCCATGTATGATGGTGAAGTCAATGTAGAGAGGCTTGATAACTGGGTCAGACAGATGGAAGTTTATTGTAGTGTGCAACAAATGAAAGATGAGGCCACTCAAATCAAATTGGCATCTCTTCGACTTCCAGGCACAGCACTCATCTGGTGGCAAAGCAAGTTGCAAAATGGCACGTAACAAGTGGGTAATGTATTTCCATCATGGCAAGTTTTTGTTTATGCACTTAAAAAGAAATTTTGTCATTTGGGTTATAAAGAGAAGGATTTAATTGAATGGAAAGGTCGTAAACTAAGAAAGGGACAAACATTGCAAGAATACACAGATGAATTTTGTAAGATGGCATTAATGTTAGACATTCCATTACATACCCAAGAAACTCTTATGAAGTATATAGAAGGTTTATCTTCACATATTCGTAACATTGTATTTATGTTTGGACCTACTAATCTTGATGAGGTTTATGTTCAAGCAACATACATTGAGGTAGGGAAAGCAGGAGTTGGTGTATCAAGGTAATCGTCTTCAAGAAAAGAGGACAAAAGGAAGTAGAATGGCAAGAAAGAAAATTTTGTGACAAGAAGGGAAGAGAAGCTCTCTTGCAAGAATTGCAAGAAAGAAGGACATGATGATGACCATCGCTGTCAATTACATCCTAAGAAGAGACTGAAGTGGTTCAAAGAGAAGAAAGGGACGCAAACGGTTGCAGTAGCAACACGACCAACAGAGTTGGGACTGAATTCGAGTGATGAGTCAAAAATCACAGTGGTTGGTTTGATAAGTAAAATTGGTGATGGATATGATTCTAGAAGTAAATTGTTTCACATAAGGGTTATAATGAGGCATACTAAGGTAGACACATTGATAGATAGTGGATCTCAATCTAACTTGATTTCAGAGGAAGTGGTTAAACAATTGGGATTAAACACTCAGATGCATCATAAACCTTACTCACTTAAATGGATAATCAAGAACCATAAATTGCACATAAAAAAATAATGCACTTTAAAGTTTGCAATTTCATAAAAATTTGTGGATGAGGTAACATGTGCTGTGGTGCCACTCAGTGAATGTGGAATGGTCTAAGACAGTCCTTATTTGTATGATCGCAAAGAAATCTTCTACAGGGAACAGAATCAATATCACTTAATCAAAGAAGGAAATGAATACGTTGTACATGCTCATCACTTTAAAGAAAATCAATCTCTTCAAACAATGGAATAATTAAGGAAGGCAACTTATGCAAGCAACACACCTATAATTGTACCAAATCAAGCAATTGATCTTAAGCATGAACATGAGATGATTGTAGAATAGAATTTCAATCATACTTTGCTTCAAGATAAGCTAATGTCGTGCGAGTACTACAAACATATTATCTCGTTTGGAGTCATATTTCTGATGTTATCATTGCTAATGTTTTCAACATGGATGGTAGTGGCTTCAGTAAGATGTGACAGAGTACAAGTGGCTAACAATATGTTGTCAATTGTCATGGTTGTTTTACAATTGATCTTGATGAGACAGGTGCATGGGACAAAGTTTAAAGACAAATAATAAGAGGGGTGGCCTATCCTGCACTTGATGACTGGTTAGTATCTTTTTGGAGGACCCAAAGGTCTTAGTGGGGAGGCATGATCCAAAATGGATTCAGAAACCAAAATGGGTCCAGGAAGGCCTAAAAATAAAAGTTTTCAGAATCGGACGAAACCAAAGCCATTATGTCTATCTTGTTGTGTTGATTATGACCATATAATGTTTTCCTCAAATGGACACCGTATGCGAAAGTTATCGCGTTCTGATCAAATTCCCAAATAGGCAAAAAGTCAACTGGTCAAAGTCAATGTTAATGTCAATAGGTATGACAAGTGATGCCAGCATGATGTCATGATGTTGATGTGGCATCACCAAGAGGTGACACGTGTCACTCGGATTCAACAATCTCGGGTTGATTTGGCACTGTACGGATTTGACATGTGTCACTGTACGGATGACACATGGCAATCTGTATAGTGACGTGGCCCAATGAAAGGATGACACATGGTAGTACGGATGACAGTTGGGTCGTACGAATGCTGACGTGGTAGAGTGACAGGGATGTATGGACATGACGTGGTATGACATGTGGTTGTACGAAAGATGATGTGGTAGGTCACTGGGCAAGTGACTGGGGTGTACGAAAGATGACGTGGCAGGCTAACTAGACGATGGTTGTGTTGGTACGAACCAATCTGAGGGTGACACATGGCCCAATCAGAGGGTGCCACATGGCACCTTGGATTTTTCCAATGACAACTAGTTCAAAAAAATTGTTTTAGGCTCCGAGATTTTCGAGCCTCCGACCTCCTTGGGCGCCAACAATTTTGTGAAAGAGGACAGACCGTTCGGGATATGGTGGTACTTTGTAAACCACTTGGCCCATTTCCCTTTTGAGTTAGCGATGGCACGGAGTTTGGGATAGGCCCCATTCGGTGGGGGCCAGCCCCAACCAACCAGGGGCTAAGGACCTGGGGGCTTAACCAACTACAGGCACATGGGGACTTAAGGGTAGGCCATATGGCCAAGCCAACAACCAAGGGCCGGAGATTAGGGGGATAAATACCAGGAGTGCGCCAGTCCAAGGACATGTGGAGCCTCCCATATGGTCAGGAGCCAAGAATAGTGGGTTTGCGCCTTGAATTATTTCTAACTTTGGTTTTTTTACATTATAATATGATTTTTAATGTTGTTTTAGCCTGATTTTGGGAGATTTTGGTGATTTTCGGGAGATCTGGATCCCTTGTTGAGGCCATATATTCGGAGGAAGTTGGGACGTTGATGAAAAATTCAAACCTATATAAACCATAGGTTCTTGGCAGCCTTGGACAAGTTCATAACAGAAGAAATTTTGTAGAATTGTGAAGCCAAAGACATTTTTTATGCAGGGAAGCCATCAAGGAGGGGAACTTTGCAGGCCAATTTCAAGAGCTACGCTCAACCTTTTTCAGTGTCATCAGTTGGTTGGGTTCTTGAGGTCTATAAGAACACAACCAGACTAGTTTTTAATCCATTTGACACTTTTCTGATATAATTTTGAAGCTTTGAAGAGAAATAAGAAAGCCTCACCCACTGAGACAAAGGCCCAGAGACGTAGGCAATCTTGTCGAACTCTGTTAACAACTTTGCTACTATGGTTTGTTGATTATTTGTGCTTAATTTCAGATCTGAATTTCTTATTATGGCTGCCATGATATATCATTGATTTCCTTCTCTTTCTTCAATTCTTAATTGGTTAATGAACTCATACTTTAAAAATTAACCATTGTCTTAAAAGATCATTTTCAGATCAAAAACGAAAGGAAGAAGCGGGACTACAAGGAGAAGAGCATAAGGTGAGCACATTCGTGATAAGATCAAGAAGATACATCTAAGGGTTCAAGAGCATCTCAAGAAGAGCCAACAGTTGTACAAATCCAGACATGATCAGCATAATGAGGATCATAAGTTCTGTGTTGGAGAAAAGGTGTGGCTCTACCTTTGTAAGGAACAACTACAAGGAGCAACAAAGAAACTCAAGCCCCTTAGATATGGACCATTTGATATCATTCGTAAATTGAACGAGAATGCCTTCAGGTTGAAACTTCCACCTTATATGCAGATCATCTCACTGGTGAACGTGTAAAATTTGAAGTTGTTCGAACCCTCCATGCTATATGAGGAGGAAGAACATCAGATTCTCCCGATAGTTGAAGAATTTTCACCTCATAGATTTGAGGAGTTGAATAAAGATACAATTTTTCAACATAAGGAGTGGATGACTCGTAGAGGACAGCAAGAAATGTAGTGGATTGGTCTCAAGGGACAGACTGCAAGGAAAGCAAACTGGTATGAGAGGAACTAGATTGCAAGTAACTTCTCTCATATATCTTTGGTAGCTTTTGGGGACCAAAATCCTGCCAATGGGGAGGTGTGATCCAAAAAGAAAAAATGGTTATTGGCAAAGGCTCAAAGATGAAAAACACATGCGAAGTTTAAGGCTATGGATGATGAAGGAGATTAGTTTGTCAGAGTGATGGGCCACATGCCATCATGATTGATGTCCAATTTTGTTTTAATGTATGTAAATTTGGGCAATATATTATTGTATTCATAATACCTTTTCTACGTGGGATAAAAGACAAACAAATAAAGAAATGAAGGAGATATGAACTTAAGATAATTTGAAGCGTTGGGGACGCCTGACCTTCCAGATATCCTCCCAGTCGACTCAACATTCTATATCATGTTTCCCACAATGAGAAAGGGGTTCTTTGGCTATGAATGATGTAGAGAGGTTTCCCAAATATCACTGAGGAGCATAGAAATGAACCAGAGAGCATGTAACTTGCCCATTGTTGAATAAATAAGATCATGGTTGAACCAAAAGAATGATGGTTTTCTCGTTTGGGTTTCCAGTGTAAATTCTGATTTTATGTGTGATGATGGTTTATGGTTGCATTATTCATGAATGTTTAATGGTGTGCATTATAAATTAATGAATTTTGGCATATTATTTAGAAAAGAGTTTTTCATACTCGTTATTGTTTGAGCTTTTTTTATATGAATATGGTCGTTATGGGTGTGTAAGATGGAGTAATAGCTCTCTAACCATAGTCGTCCATTGAATTTTGAGTTGGGAATTGACGATCATCCTTCCTAAGTCGTTATGAATTCAGTGGGGATTTCTAATTTCGTTTTTGAGTCATTGGGCATGTTCTCGACTTTGTTGGAAGTATTATCTTCGTCCAGTAGACAACATGTATATCGAAATTTGGGGTTGTTTGGGAATTCGTTAGCCACCAGGGACCATATACACCTTTTTGCAAATTTGTCTGCTACAAAATTCGCCCCAAAACGTTTTTCCTTTGTTGTCAAATGCCAAAACGACTTCAATATGTTTTTTGTTGTTCGTGAATACCCAATTCGAATTCCATACGTTTTTATTTTTCAACAAAGGCCCAAATCGACTTCCCCACATTTTTCGTTGATCTGGGTTGCCGAAAAATCGCTCTAGGCATTTTTCTGCATCGTGGGTTATTAAAAATAGTCTCCCAAATGGTTTTACATACCATGGGTGATCAAATTCACCCATTGAACTTTCCTTTCAGTTGTTGGTCAATAAATTTGACTTCCCTAACTTTTCCCTCCACCTCTATGCGTTGAATCAACCTATTAGCTCTTTGTTTTTCCCACGGGTCGACCCAATTCGACTTGGATTCCTCTTTGGTTGAGTTCCCTTCCTTAGTCAACCAACAATAATCCCTTGGTCGACTTGCATGTCCTCTAAATCGACTTGGACGAATTCAACTTGGATAAATTCGACTTGAACCATTTAAACTTGGTCGACTTGATTTTCCACCGACTCGACTTGCCGCATCTTTCATACTCGACTTCTCATTTCTTTTTGACTCGACTAGTGCCTTGACTAGTCGAGAATTCTCCCTTCATCCAAAGATCAAAGTTTATAATTGTTTAACAAAGATTTTTTTGTTGGTGAGAGGGATAGGCTATAAGCCTCTAGTTTGCGGATCAGCCGATATGTTGGGGCAAAGAGCTCATATTGATTAATATGGTCAAGGGCCAAATTGTATATTATGAACATTGAAATGATTAATAAAATTAGTAATTGTTGGCTACATTATGAGAGGGATGAAAACGATGGGGAGCTATGATTCCACAAGAGAGAGGGCTTCAAGGCAGAGGGGGGTGGGTTATATTCATTGGTAGTAATCCAACCCACATTCTTGAATTATTATCATTGTGTATAACCTTCTATTTGTTGTTGAGTGTTCCCAAAGCCAATCATTAAACTCATGTAAGAGGGTAGGTGTGAGGAGCCACATCCCATAGTTATTGGGATCATGGGGCTGAAGTACAATTATCTTTGGGAAGAGTATGAATCAATCAAGTAAGGGAAAGAGAAGGAAATCCGTATGCAAAAAGTAGGGAGTTTTTACATGCAATTTTTGGACAGTAAGAGAGGAGTTGAGTGTTGGGAAGAGCACCAGCCTTGTTATGCTTAAAGGTAGCCATTATTGGGTTTTGTTTTATGCTAGATATGTGGCATGTGTACCTGTAAAATGGGTTGTAAGCTAGTAGTGTGTTTTCCTACAAAAAAAATGGCTTAGCAGCCTTGTGAAGGGTGTTGTGAGCACTCCTAGAGCAGTTGAGAGTTATTAGTGTCCCCAACTGAGAGATTTCTTGGCCAACTAAGTGCATTGTAATCATTGATAAATGAATGGTATAGCCCGATGAACTAAGAGCAGTGAAGTGGGTACATTCCTTGAGTTGTGCATGTTGTGGGGAAGAGAGTTGGTGGATTGGAACTATTGTTGGAGTAGAACCTAGGTTTTGGGATACTAAGTGTGATGAGTGGACAGCCAAGAGGGCCAGATCTCCTACAGGACTCATGGCCTCAATTCAAGGGTGGATTTTTATTGAGATAAAATGAACACTAATTCCTATGGTTTGGAGGTCCGTCCTTTGTATGCATCCAGTTGGTTATATTTATAAACAAATAAGTGTTTTATTGTTTTATTATGATTATTTGGCCATGTAAATAAATATACGAATGTTATGTGTGTTTGTTGTGTTCTTTCTAGATGCATTCATGTTTTTATAATGTTGTTAGATGCATGAATAAATCAACATATTGTTTTTCTGTCATTTTTGTGGGCCCTACTTCTCCTTGGTTTTCTTTTATATGTATGTGGAATATTTAGATCTATATTTAGTACGAAAATTCATTTTTTTAGTGACAGGACTCATCTTGGGGGCTAGGTACATTACAGAATGGTATCAAATATTTTTGGTTCAACAACGGACTTGTATGGGCCAGATATCAGCATCAGCATGAAGTTGGTAATTCATCATATCAGCATTTGAGTTATGTTGAATTTGGGGAAAAACGGTAAAATCTAAGTGAAATCCCAAAATTTCTAAGAAAATTCAAGTCGAAATTGCACTCAAAATGGTTGTTATGGAGGGATTGTTTTGACTTCCAAGTGACTGAATTTGGCTTAAACAAATGAGTTGGGCATTTTCACGATGGTCGCGATGGTCGCAAGCTGGAAATATGGAAAATCAACTAAGCAAAGAAAGGGCTTGTGTGCACTAAATATTGGCACTACGTAGTGCAGAATTGGTGGTGCGTGATATAAAAAGTTGTGCACACCGGATATTGGTCCACAGTATATAAAAGTTGTGTGCATTGGATATTGGAGTGCGATATAAAAAGTTGTGCACACTGGATATTGGTGTGCAGTATATAAAAGTTGTGCGCACTAGAGATTGGTGTGCAGTATAAAAATTTGCGCACATCGGATATTGGTGCGCAGTATAAAAAGTTGTGTGCACTAGATATTGGTGCACAGTATAAAATTTGTGTGCACTAAATATTAGTGTGTGGTATAAAATTTGTGTGCATTAAATATTGGTGTGGTGTAAAAGTTGTGCGCACAAAATATTGGTGTGCGGTATAGAAGTTGTGTGTATTAAATATCGGTGCACAAGGCGTGCACTAAATATTGGTGTTCTGCATTGTGGATCTAGCACATGTTGAATATTAATGCATGATATAGAATTGATGCGCACGCGGGCTCCGAAAAGGAAGAAGAGAAAAAGGGTGTTGGGAAGGAAGAAGGTGATGGAGGCAGATGAGGCAAGGCTAGGGTGGTCAGGAGGATGATACGGAATCACCTCAGGATGCGATGTGGACCCAGAGGGCCACATCAGCAAGGATTCCACATAGGAAAAATTGTCCTATAGTTTCAAAAGAAAAAAACCAAGTCTAGAGCCAAAATTATATTTTTTCCATAAAAAAAGAATAATAACTGAGAAGAAGATAATATTTTGTGGGTTTTTTCTGCGATATCGAGGGCTATATAAGTGTTAGAGAGGGTCATTGACCAATTATGCTCCACTTTTTCAAAAAATGCAAATTACATGTTTTTAAAGATTAGGGTCAGCTCATTAGCAGGATCATAGTTTCTTCGAGTGTCAAAAGAGTAGGCAAGAAAATGTTGTGTGAAGGGATTGGATGTATTCTAAGGAGTTTGGAGTGGGGGTGCCAAAATGGGTCAAAATTCACTATTTTGGGCCACTTTTAGGGGATTTTCAGAGGAAAAGGGTCTCCATATGACAAATCTAAAAACAAATATTTGCTCAAAATTTTGCATACTTGTCAAGCCAGACAACTTTGGTTTAGTGAAGTTTTTCCATAAATGCACAATTTGGGAGATGGTGAGTTTGGCTAAAAAAATCTAAGTCTGGAAAAAGAGGTAAAAAAGGTCAAAGTTGTCATTTCCAGATAGTTGCATATTTTGACTGGAGCATTAGATTGACAATTTGAGAGTTGTTTTGAATTCCCTTTCATTAGTATTATTTGGATCTCATACAAAATTTTCATTGTTTCCTAACATATTTACCTTTGTAGGTGACCAAATGTGTTTGAGATTATTTTTCACTTGAGAGAAGGGGTGCAAAAGAGGTGAATTAGCAATATTCAATTGGTTATAACTTTATGTTCAATGCTCAAAATTGAGAAAGAAAGTAGTTGTTTGAAATAAATTAGATAGTAGAATCCAAATATCCACTCAAATTTTAGTTTTGAGAGAGATATTTCTCAAGGAACCAGAAGGAAGGTGATTGGTGGACTTGATAGGCACAATTAAGTAGAAATGGAAATTTCAGGAAGTTGTAACTTGGACCTCATAAATCGGAATGAGGATTGAGTACATCCATTGGAAAGGTAATCCAGAAGAAAACATGACAGAAGGAGTAGGTTCTCCTAGGTGTCGTCCAGTTGTGTTATAATTCTACAAGAAAAGGGTAATTGAACTTTGTGAGCCATACAATTACTCAATGTGAAAGTTTTCCAAAACAAGTCAATTTTGGGAAAACATTTCTAGACGTTAGAGGTACATGCCAAAGGTGAGTATTGGTTCAAAAGAAGATTATTTATTCATATGATAGTTCCTATGCAGTTGTGTAGAGGCACCTTTGGAAGTGCGACCCTTTGGAAATAAAAGAGGTTGAGCTTAATAGCATGGCATTGTTAATAAGTCGAGAAGCACTCAAGAAAAGAGTGTTGTGTGAAGGGATTGCTAACAAGAGCATAAGATTCCATAAATGAATATTGTGTGGGTATTCCATGGTAATCCTAAGGTCCATTGGACAAGGAAGCATGTCAATTCTTGTATAGTTGGTTGAGGAATCAAAGAGATACAGAGGAAAGTGTTAGGATGCAGAACGGGTATTGAAAGGTTGATAAAGGACTCGTGAAGAGGAGAGAAACATTAATATTCAAATGATACAAAGTTTGAATGGATTTACAAGGAGAATAAATAAATATTCTCACATGAACATGAAGCCAATAGGTGAAGAATGTCATTTGCATGCACAGGGAGTTAAGGAGGACTCCCAATCCTTGAAGGTAGAGATATGGTGAAGGTGGTAAAGTTTGTTGCAAAAGAAAAGAAAAGAAAGGGTCTCATGAGGTGAGGTGTGACTCATGGAGTGGATGATTCATCTCTATGTGAAAGCATAGGAATACAAGAAGAATGAATGGTTAATTTATGGATTATCTACTTGCATCTAAAAGTAACCAAAGCAAGAAATCCACTTATTTTATCAAAGTGTGTAGTGAAAGCCCAGTACAAGTGAAAGGAAGGATGGAATAATGAAGGTTTAATTTCAATCCTAAGTATCAATGGAAAATATAACATTCCATTGGAATTAGTTTAGTATTGAGCATAAGAATAGGAATTCGCAATAAATTGCTATATTTCTAAAGCGTTAAGCAGGTTGGAAATATTGCAGCGTTAGAAGTGGAATGATAGAAATTACATCATTACAATGTGTGGGAAGAATTCTATCAGGTAAAGTTGGGGCATGTTTTCCTGAGTGGGAGAAATACTGGTTAGAAATGCTTAGTAGTCAAGTTGGACTTGGCTGGAAGATGCTTAGCAAGAAGAATCAATGGTGTGTATTACCCCCTCCAACTAGGGGTAACTAAGGAGATCATGTATCGAGGCCCACAGGTAGCAGACATGGAGTGTCAAGAGTTAGATTGATCGACAAAGCCTAAAGGGACCCTCTTTTTAAATAAGCACCTCATCATTCATCATCATCAACATAGTAGTGTCCACCACATAATCTTGGTCCAAGAATGCAGTGGGTCTTGCTCCGTGAGGTAACAAGTCTGGTATCGTGGTAAGTGTCATTTTAATACTTGAAGCATTTGAGCATGTTGCAAAGAATCCTTTCTTGATTTTCAAAAGTTTGCTTGGAATTTATACCTTTTGTCTAGTTCTTGGTGAGTGACATGGTCTCCTAGTAAGTAGGTCACCCTCAGGGAAAAGGGGTGCCACTGGGTCTTTCTTTGAAGGTTCATCGTACCATTCTTGTCCATACTTACCACCTTCAATAATTCTACCTTTTCGTTTCCTTATATTTTGGGTTTTTGGGTTCATTAACCCAAGAAGGGATTGTACCTCATTTCATGGGAAGAAGGGGATGAAGGCCCAGAGGTGTTGTAGCTGGAAAAAGATAAAATCCAATCATTATACTTCTAGATGTTCACCCTGAGGTCCTGAGAAAAATGAAACACTTCTCCAAAAAAATGTAGAACCTGCAAGATAAATCACATAATTAATAAATGTCCCTCTTGACGAGGGGATGCATTGTAGTGTCTTTTACTTTCCATTGCACATGGCACTCAATGTATCCTAGATTCAAGTGACATTGTGGTACTCTTTACTTTCCCTTGAATATGGTACTCAATGTTCATACTCTAATAAATTAAATGGCAAAGGGATTCGAAAAAGGTTGCATTGAAAACAAAGGATGCAACACACCCTCTACAAAGGCAGCCATAAATGAGACAATACAAACCCTTGTATGTCAAGGACCCCACACCTAGAAGTCTTTCCCAAAAATCCACCTCACACTCAGTACATTATTTAGATAGGCTCCTCTTGGGAAAAATCCCTTGACTTGGGGATTAGCTTACCCAATAGGGCACCATGACACCCCTCCCATACCTAAACTAGGAAAAACTTATAAGGTAATTGAGAATTTGTTTAATTTCAAAAGGATGGTTTGATACACATGTTTGGGTGGTTCTTGTATTAAATATGGCTTACTTGGTATGATCCTTGTGACTTTTGGACCCTTGGAGTGTCCATCTATTTTTATTTGCAAGACCTTTCCTGGTGACGAGGTATTCATGGGGAGATGAATTTGTTTGTACCTCCATGAGGGCTTTAGAGCCCAATGATGGATGTTATACCCCACATCTAGAGCACATGAGATGATAGACATTACACCTTAAGGATGGAGGGTGTTTCCTTTGGAGGCACCTTGGCATGACTTGATGATGATCTCCCACCATTTTCCACTTAGACGTTGGCCTTTGGAGGCATATATGTCACTTTCCTAGCCCATGGCATCACCCTTGGAGGGATAGGGCTTGATGGAGATGGTTTCAGTGATGGTTTGATGGAGGAGGACACTTGGCATGGCACGTTGGCACTATATGGATTGATGTATGGCCTTGGGAGGCCCAACGTTCCACCTTCCAACCTCAACGTCACCTTCCTAGAGCTCAATGTCACCCCCTTAGGGCATGACATCACTCTTCTAGGGTTTTATCTTATGTAAAATTTGAATTTTGTAAATTAAAAGGGGAAAATTAAGAAGTAGGTTCCATTATGAAAAGACATGACTTTTCAATTGATTCTTTTCAGGGTTAGTATTTCCCATATAAATATGGCTAACCAAAGACTCATTTTATCATCACAACTTCTCTCACACATGTGAGAGTGAGGTCTGAAATTTTATCTCTTTTTTGGGTTACTGGTCTCTTTTACTCATATTTTAGCCTTTGGAGGACAAGTTTGGATATCTATTTACTGATTTTTGGAAGAATTTTCTGCAATTAGGGTTTTCTCTTGTCATTGTCTTGGTGAAGTGAGTAAATTTATGCAATTAGGGTTTTCTCTTGTCATTGTCTTGGTGAAGTGAGTAAATTTCTACAATTTCATTTCATTAATGTTGTATTGTGAATTTACTTGTTCATATTGAAGATTTATTGCTTGGTTTAAACCCTAAGAGATGAGCATAAAGTGCTTCCTCCTCTCACGAGGATAATTGCATCCATTAATTTGTGAAGGAAATCCTACCTAGATTTAAGCTCCTAAATCCATAAATTTCTAGCACTTTAGGAATTTGATTCTAGACAATTGTTGTGACATTGTTGAAGAATCTAAGAAGGGAAGAAAGAGTTGCTAGAGCCCAAAAGTGATTGCACTCTAGCAACCTCTTCTTGAAATATAAGGCCCTAAGGTGCTAACACCTTATATTTCAAGCCCTTTCTCTTAAACATTGCTATCATCATTCTCAATTGCATATTTATTGTTGTTACAAAAGACTCCATAGTCGAAAAGGCACTAGTTTACTTGCTCTCTTGCGAAGGGATTTGATCAAACAACACTCAATTCTTGCTCCCTAAGACTTTCTACTAATTTATATAACTCTAACTTAGGCTAATTCACTGATTTTAGTGATGTTGTTGTAAAACATTGCTACAGCCATCTAATTTGCTACAATTTACTGCATAATTCACTCTAACAACTAGCTAAGATACTCAAAATTTGTTTGGAACTCTTGGATATTGATATATTGGATATGTGTTAAAGTTTCCTTGTCATTTCATTCAATTCTAATCTCCCTAACTTCTTGTTGTTATAAACTATTGGTTTGCTGCAATTTTGTATCAACCTTGACAAATTTTCATTGTCTATTATCTATTAAGGTATTACTTGCATATTAGTACTTGGAAATCACCATACATGTGTTATAATAGTTATTGTTCGAGGAAGCTACCCGAAAGACTCTTGACATAGACTTTGATTTAGGTCATCAAGAGAGGGCGTGGTAGGTTTGGCTATAATACTTTATGCTTTGATCCCTTTAGGTCACCAAAGAAGCATCCCTTGTGGTGGACCTCTTCCATTACTAAAACAATGGGATTTCTTACTAAGGTGACAGTGGTAGGATTTCTTGTAGTTACAAAATATTTGGGAATCTTGTGTTGGGTTTTGCACAACGACAAATCCTATGAAAACAGTGCGCAAATGAGCAGAATGGAAGTGCAGAGTAGCAAGGGTCTACAAGAATTCAAGGAAAACCATCTACAACAATAGAAAAATGAATAAATAAAAATGAAATAATTATGCATTGGAGTGCATAATGGAAGTGATGCATGGTGCCTATGATAATTCTAGAATGCATGTGCATGGAGTAGGCATGATGATATTGAATGTTTAATGCATATTGATGTGCATTTGTGCATGTGGACATGCCTAGAAATGTATATGGCATGAGTGTATACTAAGAGTAGTTTGTTGATATATATACATGAATTAATGATGTTGGGATATTTGAATAAGACTAATGATGGATTGTGTATCCAGGAAATTGTTCATAGCATGGTTGAACATGTTGATGATATTGTTGCATATGAAAACCATCTGTATGAAGAAAAATGAGGATGGTAATATGTTGATAAAGAGGTTAATAAATGGATCCTGCAAGCTGCCACAACAATATTAGTTGGTCAGGTAGCATCAAGTAAATTGATAATAGTCATGCAGGTATGTGTTTGGGCTTGTTATGATGCATAAATGTTGAAGGGAATTAAGGTAAGAATTCTCTTAGTCAAAGTTTAATATTTTAAATTGATGAAAAGGAAGAAGTCCTTGAGTAGATATATGTTATGTAATGCTTGAAATGATCAATTTAATTACATATTGTGTTATGTTGGTTATGAGAGCATAACCAAGTCGAGATAGGATACATACTCTTGCAGTAGCAATGAATGCCATTAGAGATGGCCATGTGTGAGGCCATGATGTGGTTGGAAATGGAAGGGCTGTAGCACCATATGAGTATGTAATTTTCCTCCCCTGTATAACCGATGTTTGTATTGCAACATCTTTGCCAACACGGGAGAGCACTAAGGGAATTATCCTAGTGTTGTGTATGGGTCAGAGAGGAAGGTATCCAAATAATCGAGGAAGTAATTGGGGGAGAGTTTGTATGATGTGTTGAGGTGTGTGCTATACCTTCCAAATCATATGGTGGAAGGCATGACATGAGCATATGGTATTCTAGAGTCAATGCAAGGATGCATCATGTAGATGTGGCCATGATTATTGGCACATTGGTTTTATTTATTGGTAAAGTTGATTGCATTATGAAAATCTTGGTGTGTTGATAATGCGTGTAATGTGAATGATAGTTTCATTATAGATAATATGATTAATGGTTGAATTCTATTTTTTAAATGAGCGAGGACCAGAAATTGTTGAATTGTGGGTAAAATACAATTCTGATATCATTTCATAAACTATTGAAAATGTGCATGAGTACTAACAATTTGTTTGGCTAGGTCAAAATTCAAAAAATTGTAGGGAGAATGGTCTTGTATATGGAAGGGATGTAAGCCCATAAAGAATATTGGTGCTTGTTGATGTGCGATCCAAACATAATGAGTAGAAACTCATGCATGGGAAATTTTATTTTTCTATATAAAACAGATTTGAGAAAATTATAATTGAAAATTGTTGGAAATATCGTGTTGGCATTGATGTCAACATGAAGACAAGAAGTACCATAGTGGAGTATGGCATGGAACTGCAGTAAAAGCTATAGGAATACTGATTTACGGGAACGCAGTGGACTACCAGAATATAGGGGATCGCCTGGTCGAGTGCTTTGAAAGAATGAAAGAATGGAAATGAAAGAATGAGACAATTTCAATTACTACACTAGTCGAGTCGAGTTGTCCTGGTGATTGTATATTCTATTGAGACATAATCATAATGAACAGAACGAATATTGGTAAATCACCCTCTTGAATACTTTTTCGTGCCCTATCATTTCATAGTGTAGTCGAAGGGAAATTTGTTGATGCAACATCAAGAACCCTTGAGTCTGTCAGATCAACATGGTAATCGATATTTCGTAGAAAGTTTTGGTCATCATATTTGCCAGGCTGAATTTGAATGACCCTTCAAACCCAAACAATTTCCAATAACCACAAATGGTTAGATCCACTCACGCAGTCAATTGTTGAATAAATTATCATTGATATCAAATGTTAGTGAGTGATCAAATATATGTCAAAGGTTAGTAAGTGATTAAATATAAAAAGGGAGGTTGGGTGGTGTTAGGGCAGGTTGGATCCTGCAAAGGAGGTTGTAGCCTCCTTCCAATTGAAGTTGGTAAACCAAGGTGTTGCAACATCTTCTAAGTTATAGATGAAGAAACATGGAGTTAGTGCTTCTTTCTGGTCGGTGCTACTAAAATCTAGAGGGATTGCAGCCTCCTTCTAGTTGGTGCTAGTAAAACAAGGAATTAGTGTTTCCTTTGAGTTGGAGCTCATAAATTAAATGTAATGTTTATTAAAAATAAGAAGAATGTTTGTTGCGTTTGGGTTTTTCCATTTTAAAATTTCATGTGATGTACCTTTCTATTGATCATTTGTTTTGATTTGATAAAATTAATAATGAAGTGGTTTTAAATTGTGGAAAAGGGATAATATCGATTCACCCCCTCCCCCAGCCCCCCCACCACCTCTCTTCGTCTTAGTATCAAAAAATATTCCAACACCAAACATAATGAGAAGAAAACTCATGCATGGGAAATTTTATTTTCTTGTATAAAACAGAGTTGAGAAAATTATAATTGAAAATTTTTATGATATGCTAACAATTTTTATGGCTGCATGGAAATTGAGAAAATTGCAGGGAGAATGGTGTTGGATATGGAAGGGATGTAAGCCCATAAGGAAGATTGATATCTGCAGCTGCAAGAGCCAAACATAATAAGAAAAAAACTCATGCTTGGGGAAATTTTGTTTTCCTATATAAAATAGATTTGTAAAAATATATAATTGAAAATTGTATGATGATGTCTCATATTGGTTGTATGCATGTGATGTAGAAGAGACGATTGCCACAAGTTACATGTTGCTAGTGGAATTCTAGTGGTAAGTTTGCATTTTCCTAGGCAAGAACACCTTGGAAAATGAATGGATCACTTGAGGAACTATATAACAATGAAAGAGATACTTGAGCCTAAAGGGTGAGTAAAGCAAGGAAGAAAAACTCCAAAAGAGAAGAGAAGAAGCAAGTTGTCAGGATTGCAAAAGAACCAGGTTGTCAGGCCTGAAGAGTGAAATCTTATGTGAGTTGCACTATATTTGTAAGTTTGTTGTTGGTTATTTACTGGTAGTTTTCCTAACAGTGAGCCCCTTGAGATCCCATTAGTGAGATTCTCAGTTACATGTGCCAGAGAGACCCCAATAAATGAATGGTGCAACTCGATGGACTGAGGACAATGAAGGGGGCACATTCCTTGAGTCAACCCTAATTAAAGAATGGTACAACCCAATGGACTAAGAGTAGTGAATGGGGTACATTCCTTGGGTTAGACAGGTCGAGAGGAAGAGAGCCGGTGGAAATCAGGATAGTTGTATGAGAAGGCCAGCGAGTTATGTATCTATGTTTTAGGGCCAGAGTGCCCATGTATCTATGCTTTGGGGTCGGAGTTCCTATGTAATTGTGGTTTTTGGGGCCGAAGTGCCTATGTAATTATATTTAGGTTGGAATCCCTCTATGATATTAGGTCAGAGAGACTATATGTTGATTAAAGGTCAGAGAACCTAGCATTGTAATTGTATGTATATTGTACGGTGTTGTGCATTGAGGACAGTGAAAAAAAAGGGGGAGGGGAATGTAACATCCCCAGTTTTAATTCTCACAAATTATAATGTGATTGTATATATGTGAATTAGGCTAGTGAGTCTATATGTTTGGGAAAAGAGCCCATGTCAATTAATGTGGCCAAGGGCCAAATTGTATATTATGAACTTTGAAATGATTAATAAAAGTAGTAATCGTTGGTTGCGATACGAGAGGGATGAAAACGATGGGGGTCTATGATTCCACAAGAAAAAGGGGTCCAAGAAGGGGGGGGATTATATTCATGGGTATTAATCCAACCCACATTCCTAAATAATTATCATTGTGTATAACCTTGTATTTTTTGTTGATTGTTCCCAAATCTAATCATCAAATTCATGTAAGAGGGTGGGTGTGAGGAGTCACATCCCATAGTTATTGGGAACATGGGGCTAAAGTACAGTCATCTTTGGTAAGAGTGTGAGTCAAGCAAGCAAGGGAAAGAGAAGGAAATTCATATGCAGAAAGTAGGGAGATTTTATATGTAGTTTTTGGAAAATAAGAGGGGAGTTGAGTGCTTGAAAGAGCACCAGCCATGTTGTGCTTGAAGGAAGACATTACTAGGATGTGTTTTATGTTATAAATTCGGCATGTGTGTGTGTAATACGAACTGTAATCCTGTAGTGTGTTTTCATATTGAGGAAATGGCTCAAGAGCCTTGTGAAGGATGTTGTGATCACTCCTAAAGTAGTTAAGAGTTCCTAGCATCCTCAACTGAGAGATTGCTTGGCCAACCGAGTGCACTAGAAGCCTTGGTAAACAAATGGTACAACTCAATGGACACAGAGAAGTGAAGAGATTTGGTGGATTGGAACTGTTGTTGGAGTAGAACCTAAGTTTTGGGTTGTGGAAATCCAAGAGGGACAAATCTCCTTGTGGACTCATAGCCTCATCTCAAGGGTGTTATGTTATTGGGAGAAAATGAACAACAACGCCTATGGTTGAGAGGTTCATCATTTGTATACAACCAATTGGTTATATTTACAAACAGATAAGTGTTTTGTTGTTTTATTATGATTATTATGTTGTGTAAATGGATATATGAATGTTATGTGTGTTTTTTGTGTTCTTTATAGATGCATTCATTTTTTTATAAATGTTGTTAGAAGCATGAGTAAATCATCATATTGTTTTGTTGTAATTTTTGTGGGCTTGTTTCCCCTTGGTTTTATTTTATATGTATGTGATCTAGAATATATTTGCAGAACGAAATGAATACAAATTATTATCAAAATATGCTTAACACAGAATAACAGATATACAATAAATCTAGTTTCTATTCAATAAGGAAATAAGCTGAAACTGTAAAATGCAGCGGAAACAAGCTTGCTAGAATGGTGGCGGCTTATCTCTGAGAAGAGATGTGACGGTTGTGCTCATTCGCAATAAGATGATTACAATGAAGCTTTGAAGACATTTTTACAATAAACAGGAATGTCAAAAACCATAGACATCCAAAAAACCTAAATCTAGGAGATGAAGCACCAAAAGTCATGTGGGCCCCATTTGGGTAAGTTAGTACATCAACTTCTCGGGGTCGTAAATTTTGCATACAATCTCTATTTTAGTTGCACAATATCCCGTTGGAATGGTATATCCGAGGACTACACATTTTTTTGTTGTTTGTCAAATATAATTCAACCTGTCACAATCCCTAAAAACGTTGTTTAGGGCCTCAAAACGGCCCCACGAGTCAAGAACCCAAAAACTAGGGAAAAAAAACTGCCAAACTGGAAAACTGCAAAAAATGAGCCAGTTGGAATAGGTGGGAGGCCACTGAAATCCATCTAGATCAATCCTCCCCCCTTAGGAATAAATGGTCTCCATTGCGTTGAGTTCCCCCATCAGATGAGGAAATTTCTGCTGAATTTGTCTTCGGGTGAGCCACTTGCCTTGGTGCAGGAGCTGCCCTGCTTTGACAACTCGATAAAGTTGGATCATTTGCTGGTGAGTGCCCTTAATCTGTTTGTCCACAATCTGATCATTGGATGCCTATTGTATGTAGTCGGGGTTGAGCTCTGTTGGTGTCATTTGTTATGCTATCTCTGAGGTGTCCAATAATGGTGGGAAATACAGTCGAAGGATATCCACGTTGAACACTGGGTGCAAGCCAAGGAAAGGAGGAATGTTCAACTCGAAAGAATTATCACCCACAGCCTTGGTGATGGTGTATGGCCCATAATGGAGTGGGTGAAGATTCTGATGGCGTCCTGTAAGGAGCCCTTTCTGCAAGTGCAACCAGACTTTGTCGCCCACCTGAAGCTTATGTGGCACCCAGTGTTGATCATGGTGTTGCTTGTACCTTTCATTGCACTTCTATAGGATAACCTGAACTTGTTAGCAGATGTGTTGGATCTGCTCAATGAACTGGGTGGTTTTGTCAACTTTAGTTGGAGCAGGATATGAGTCGGTCGAGGTGACCGCAAGGAGTAGTGCACCATCTATGGGACCCAATGGTTGGAATACCAACCCCACCTGAAAGGGGTTGTGGTTGGTTGAGCTATGCAGGGCTTGGTTGTAGATATGATGAACATAGGGGATACTCTCATCCCATGTGTGAGGGTGCTTGGAATTATACATGCGTAGGATATGCACGATCATTCGATTTACGACCTCAGTTTGGCCATCTGTCTGGGGGTGGAAGGCCATGGATTTGGTGAGCTTGGTGTCCAGCAGTGACCAGAGGCTTGACCAGAATGTGTTGATAAATCAACTGTCCCGATATGAGACAATGGTTTTTTGGATTCCAAAATGTACCCAGACTCGTTCAAAGAAGATCTTGGCAGTGGCCTCTGCTATGATGCTCTTCTTGCAGGTGGCAAGAATCACCATCTTAGAAAAGTGATCCACAACCACAAAAACACAGACATTGCCCCGCTTGGTCGGAAGGAGGCTCGACATGTAGTCCATTGAGATGGATTCCCATGGAATGTTAGGATTAGGCAAAGGAGTGTAAAGGCCATGTTTCTTAGTGGTCGATTTGGCAATCGCATAGACAGTTGAGGACCTGATATACTTGTTGACCTCACGTCGAAGTTTCGGCCAGTAGAAATGTTTCTACAGCATTGCCACAGTCTTTTTGACGCCGAAGTGTCCTGCCACTCGACTGTAGTGGGATTCCCATATCAGCTTCGCTCGCTCGCTTGATGGAACGTAGATATGGCCCAGACTGCACAGCAGCCCATCTTGAAGATGGAAATTAGAGACAACTGCATTTGCGCCCAATATTTGGTAGGTGGTGGCAAAGTCCGAGTCTGTCTTATAGAGTTGGGGCCATCCATAGGTCTCATGGCCGCAATATTCTAGCATCATGGTGAGTGTCGCGACTGGCGGTCTGCTAAGGCAATCAACGATGTGGTTGGTGCTTCTCGTTTTATTCTTGATGTTGAGGTGGAATTGTTGCAAGTACGTGGACCACTTCTGATGGTGGTCATTCTTCAATTTTCCTTGTGTCTGCATGAACTGCAATGGCTTATGATCAGTGTGGATGATTTTCTCCTTCCCAAGAATGTAATGTCTCCACTGGCAGCAGGCTTTCACAATGGAGTACATTTCTTTTTCGTAAGTAGGGTACTTATGAACAACATTTGATAGTGTCTCACTATGATAGGCCACAGGGTGGTCATGCTAAGTGAGAACGGTGCCCACAGCATAGTCTGAAGTATCTATCTCGATCTCAAAGGGATGTTGCAGGTCCAGTAGTGAAATTACTGAGGATCGGCACAAGATCTGCTTCAAATCATCGAACGCTTTTTGTTGGGACCGGCCCCACACAAATTTCTCCTTACCACCACCCCTGGTTACTTGGCTGAGGACCCATGTAATATGGGAGAATCCCAACACGAAACTGTGGTAGAAATTGGCAAGGCCCAAGAAGCTTTAAAGCTCAGTGAGTGTGATTGGGGCTACCCAGTCACGGATGACTTGGATTTTGGCTGGATCCACATGTACGCCATGTTGACCAACGATGTATCCCAAGTAATGAACCATGTCCATGCCGAAGGATAATTTTTCCAAGTTGGCATACAGCTAGTGTTGTCGTAGGGTGTACAGAACCTGTTGAATATACTGCAAGTGTTATACGCAAGTCTTGATGTAAATGAGGATGTTATCTAGATACACCACTACAAAAGTATTGGTGAATGGTTGCAGGAGATCGTCCATCATCCTCATGAAAGTGGCTGGAGAATTTTTCAAACCAAACGGCATGACCAACCATTCAAAAACACCTTCCTTTGACTTGAAGGCGGTCTTCCATACATCGGTTTCTTCTATCGGGACCTGGTGGTAGCTAGAATTCAGATCAATCTTACTGAAGTATTTGGCCCCCGTGATTTGATCAAGGAGGTCGCCGATTCAGGGAATTAGGTATCGGTTTATGACTGTGATTTTATTCAGGGATCAATAATCAATGCAGAGTCGCCAAGTTCCATCTTTCTTCTGTACCGACAGGATTGGGCTCCCACAAGGTGATGAGCTGGGATAGATGTGCCCCTTGTGGATCAGTTCTTGGATCTGTCACTTGATCTCCTCATTCTCTAATAGAGATCAGCAGTAGACTAGCCTATTGGGCAGCGGTGCGTCGGGAGTCAAATCGATGGGGTTCTTGACCTGACAGTGCAGAGGTACCTCAGGAGGTGAAGAGAATATATTTGAGTATTCTTCCATGACCTTATCCACTTGCTTCTGTTGTGTGGAGAGGTCGATCGTGGAGACCCTGGATGTGGCTGTGATATTTCGTTCATTCTACGAGTGAATCACGAAGAAGACAAACTTCTTTTTCTAAGAGATGACCTTTCTACATTTCTTGGCAAAGATCAAGGAAATAGCACTGGGTGGGACTGCCTCAGGTATCCTGTACAATTTCTTGTTCAAAGAAATAATAACACTGCAAGGCCTAGACTCATATACAGCATGATATTTCTATAAATATGGCTGGCCCAAAATAACATTACAAACTTTGAGAGGGGAAACATCACACAATGCCTCATATTTGAAGGGCTTGATGTCGTATGAAAGGTGGCATTATTGGCTAACGTGAATGTCGCTTCCTTGGCGAAGACATCCGATGGTGTAGGGTTGCGGGTGCAGCGTTGTCAGAAGGGCGAGTCGCCTGACAACCTCTGTTGATATGAGGTTCTTCTGGCTATCGCTATCAATGATGAAGTGCAGCATGGTACCCTTCACCCACATATGTGAATGAAAAAAGTGCTCGTCTTCCTCTGGATCGTCTGGTTCACCGGACTGGAGCTTGGTGGTATCAACCGTAGAACTGGGTTCTGCATCAATGATTCGTCTCCCCCTTTATGGTTCTGACTCAGAGTCAGAACCCACATCTGATTCACAGGCTTTCACCTCAGCAACCAGTAACTTCTTCGAGCGGCAATCAGCAGTGTTATGTCAAGGGATCTTATGGAAGTCGCACCACTTCCTGGTATCTTTCTTTGTCTTTTTGGTGTCCTTCTTTGCTTGTTGCCTAGATCGGCTGTCCTAAGGTTGTTCGTCTTTGCTCTGTCCTTTTTTCTTCAGGTTGGGGCCACCCTTTCCTATCTTTTGTTGTGAGGGGTTCCCAGGCCCAAATTGCAGCGTCTTTTGTTTGAGCTTCTGCTCAATTTTGACGGCATATTGGTAGGTCGCACCCAAGGATGAGATGTCCAGAAACTCCATTTCAGCCTGGATGTATCTATGCAAACCGTCATGATACTTGAGCACCAGATATCTCTCAAAATATTTGATACCCATCTTGGTGTGCAAGGTATGGAAGATATTTGTGAACTCGGGCACCACTTGGTCTCTTTCCTGCCGCAGTGTGGTCCATTTTGTGTATAGGTCACCAAACTTCCAATAGGGTAGTATTGTTCCTTAATAGCATCCCTGAAGGACTCCCAAGTTACTGCGACTGTAAATAATGAGGGTTCCTCTATTTCCTTTTGCTCACAGAAATTTTCCCACCAATATTTGACATGGGGGACGGCTTTGAGGATCGCAAAAGTAATATTTTCTCTATTAAAGAAGTTATGGACAGAGAAATACCCTTATAGAAAATTCAACCATTTTTCTACCGCGTCTACGTCTATCTGACCTTCAAATATAGGAATATCGAAGTTGATTTGTACCTTGAAGGGGGCGGCACCTCCGTTTGAGAATGATGTGTCCCCTGTTGGTAGCCGCCAAAGGATTTGCACAAAACTATCCACCATCTTGTTCCTTTGTTGCATGATGGATTCCTCGAGCAACATTTTGAATGGATCTTCTATCCCATCGCCTTTATTTTCTTCTTCCATGAGAGGTCATTTGGGTGTGAGAGTTTTTGTCCTCAAGAGAAACAAGCTTGAGACCCAGTTCTTTGTACCTTAACCTCGTTGGGGACATGCATTAAGAACGATAAGGAGAAGAACGCTCTAATACCACTAATACAGAATATATTTGCAAAATTAAATGAATACATATTATTATCAAAATATGATTAACACAGAATAACAGATATATAGTAAATCCGGTTTCTATTCAATAAGGAAATAAGCTGAAATTGTAAAATGCAGTGGAAACAAGCTTGCTAGAATGGTAGGGGCTTATCTCTAAAAAGAGATGTGACGATTGCGCTCATTCACAAGAAGATTATTACAATGAGGCTCTGAAGGCATTTTTACAATAAACATGAATTTTAAAAACCCTAGACATCCAAAAAACCTAACCCTAGGAGATGAAGCGTCAAAAGTCATGTGAGCCCTGTTTGGGTAAGTTAGTACATCAACTTCCTAGGGTCATAACTTTTGCATATGATCTCCATTTTAGGCGCATGATAGCCCATTGGAAAGGTCTATACAAGGAATACATATTTTGTTGCTATCTATCAAAGGTCATTTTGACTATGGTGAGCCCTAAAAAACATTGTTTAGGGCCTCAAAATGGCCCCACAAGTGAGGGACCCAAAAACTAGGGAAAAAAACTGCAAAACTGCAAAAAATGAACTAGTTGGAATAGGTGGGAGGCCACCGACATCCATCTGAATCAGTATGGGGCATATTTAAATTCATATTTAGTAGAAAAATTCATTTTTGTAGTGACGAAACTCAACTTGTGGGTTGGGTATTTTATAATAAGAAAAAAAAAATAGTGAACTACAGTGAAGCATTAGGCTCAAGTGTGCAAATAGCAAAGCAATACAAATGAAAATATAACATATAAGGAGTCCATCATGACTTAACCAGAAGATAGATGAAGAAGAAACATGCAAGTTCAAACTCAAAGTCATGGTGGCACTAATAGGGCTCATGCCTATGGGAAAAACTCAATATGGGCACCCAATGGAAATTAAGGCGCTAACTAAGACATCACATGATAGATAGGAACTACCACACAAGTTATGATAAAGGGAAATTGAAGAGTGGTTTATGTATCACAACTTGGTGGGGTTGATCCTAAGACACAATGAGAGGTAATAAGACTAATAATGCAAAATGCAAAGAGAAAAACCCTAGCCCTATATGCCAATCAAGAAAAATTTACCTCAAAATACTACCTTTGTTGTGAATAAAACTACCATCGACAATCACAAAGAAATTGCAAAAACTCAAGAACACTCTCAAAACCTCCATCACTCATTGGGGAGTTGTAGGTAAGACATAGCATCATATGTTTTTTTTGTAATGTTTTTTGGATTTTGAAGAGGCATATAATGTTTTTGTATGCAATGATAATACTAACAAAAAATAACTTCGGTGATGCAAATATAGGACCAGTGAGACCTTACAGTTTCCCTCAAAACCATCGTCACTATCATTTTGAGGTAGAGATTGCATAGCCAGTAGCCAAACAAGCAAATCCAAAGACAATGGAAACAATATATCCTCAAGCAACACATGTGCTATGAGAGGTATAGAGGAACATCAAGGATTTCACTCTCAATGTCCCTGAGACTGATTTGGCATATATACCAAAGAATCTACATCGAGAAGTGGTGGGAGTTCCACTATTATGGCAATAACTTTATCGTAGGGTGGTGACAGTTGTCGTTTTTTTTTGTGGCCATGAAGTGCCTCCTCCATCAAATATAGAGGTTGAGGAGTAGATACTCCCATATATTTCGATGATACGTATTGTACCACTCAAGGCTAGTGAACTAGATTTGTATCATTGTCGGTTGTATAACCCAATTTTGTACTATAATTACACTTTTTGGATATGATGTGATACTCTATTTGATATATATACATATGGTTTTGTTTCTAGCACTATGCAAATGATGTGATTGCATGTTTTAAATTCATTAGTGTGACAAATGTTAGTCTTGCACCTATTTAGATAATGAATCACTAAATTCGTTAACTCTTCTTGGCACGTGAATATAACAATATACTCAAATCAGTGCTCAAGAATTCTTACCTGTAAAAAATTGCATAGAAGAATAGGATCGTGCACAAGTAAACATTATTCAACCGAAACGATGTCAATTGAGAATCCAAGTGAACACTTAAATGTGGTATATCAAGAGAAATAGATTCAAAGAGAATGGTCGCACTATATTTGGAAATATTATTGGTCACATAACCAATGCAAATACCACTTGACTTCACAATCTGACTTGTGGGAAAGTAAATAACCCAAGCTATGAAAGTCAGGTTCCGAGGGTGTCACTAGCATCGTCAACAAATCCTACGTAGATAGGGGTACTCATAGACATCTTCCAATTAATGATAAAGTGTGATAAGAATAACTCACAAAATCAAACTAATAAATAAAATAAAAATTCAAACTTATATACAACGTGTTCAAAGGGATTGCATTGTGTTACTACATATGTGTAATACCTCTTTAGATAGAGCCCATTATGAGGCTATTCCAAAGGATTTCCTTCATATTCAACCAACTCGTAAAATCCCTTTTTGAGAATTCAATTTACAATGTAAGGTCAAAACCACATCGACTCAAATTTCCCTGCCCCCAATTTATTGTTATCCTAATCATAAATGAGGATAGAGTCCTCTTCAGAAAACATGCAAGGATGAGAATTCTTGTCATACTAAACTTTGATACACTTCTTATGTGCCTCATTGGGCCATGGAAATTTCTTGACAATTCTCATCAATACGTTCCAAATACAAGAGGGATTCCTCCTAGGCTGAGGTATTGGGTAGGATCTCAATATCTAGTCTCAATGACAGGATTTTTCATTCAATGGGAAGGATTGCCTCTACTCCATGCACTAGCTAAAAAGGAGTAAAACCCATAACAATGTTTACCGAGGATCTGTATGTCCAAAGAACAAGAAAAAGCATGATATGCCAATTAGATTTATTCTTATTGACCATCCTCTAAAGCATAATATTCAAGACCTTATTAATGGCCTCAACTTGCCTATTGCGACAAGGATAGTATGGTGACGAGTGCTCTTAGCGAAAACCCAGCTAACCAACTAATTCCAACATCATTTTGTTTTGAAAATGTGAATCATGATTAGTGACAATCTCTCGAGGCACACCAAAATTGGAAATCATAAGATTGAACATGAATAAATTTGTTGTCCTATTATTGATGACAAAGGTCAGCATACCTTCATGACACTTGATGAAGTAGTCGACAACCATAATGATATACTTGTAACCATTTGTCAAAACAGGCTGACATGTCATAAAATCCACTCTCCACTTGGCAAAGGAACTGATAGTGACAACAAGATGTAATGGAGTTGGATGCCTATGCATTTTATTAGTAAATATTTGACAAGGATGATGCTTCTTGACAACTTCAATACAATTTTTAGAAATTGATGGCTAGAATTATCCTGCACGTAAATTTGTATGGGCTAATTGCAACACACTCCACCATGCAAATCATTCAAAACTCTCTCAACTTCCTCATAAGTTAAACATGATGCAAGATAAGATCTACCCCTCAATTTTACAAATTGTTATCAATGATCATATATCGTTAGGCATGATGACGAACATGTCGATGTTCATCACCAGAAAGATGAAAGTGAAATCTCTAAGTTTGAATATACTCAAGTAGATATCTATACAAAGTATCTATCAAGTCAATGAGGAATAGATGTTCATCAGATAAAGATTCATTTGCGACACCATCCTCATTGTCTCATGGTAACTCCAACATCATCTCAACAAAAGCTAAAGACTTATTTGATTTGACAATACAAATTCTAAGTTGAAATCTCACAAAATAACAATCCACTTAACATAATTTCTCCCGATTATTTTTTGAGTCAATATATATTGCATAAGGTTAGAATTTGTAATAACCATATTTCATATATATAATGGTGAAGTCATTGAATAGCATGAATTGTTTCCAATGCGAACTTCTCAATATGAGAGTACCTCAATTCTAGTCTTGCAAGCCTCTTACTAAGATAGTAAATCATGTGTTCTTAATGTGGCTCATCTTTGTAAACCAAGAACATCCCAATGGTCAATTCATGTGTTGCAACATATAACAAGAATTCCCTACTGTAGTCTAGAGAAATCAGCAATGGGGTTGAAATGAGGGTCCTTTTCAAAACCTCAAAATAACATTGCACTTAGTCATCCCACATAAAAAGTTCTCCTTTTTTCAAAAGACACATGAAACCCTTTGTAATCTCAACATAATTTGTGATTAATTGTCGTAATAAGTTCGCTTTCCCTTGAATACTTTGAAGTTGACGAGGAGACCATGGGGGAGGCAATTGAAGTGTTGCCTCTAACTTCAAAGGATCATCAATAATTGTGTGCTTAGACACAATGAAGCCAAGTTATCTCGCATATTCCACACAAAATATGTACTTATGAGAGTTTAAATGAATCTTATAATATCTACATCTCTCAAACACCACATGAATATGAGCTAGATGTTGAGCCATTTTCTTAAAATGAACAACCAAATCATCCAAAAATCTTCAACAATATTCTTAATATCATGGAAAACATATGACATGTCTTTGTTGAAATGTACCCCCGACATTATTAAGGTTGAACAACATTTTCCTATATGAAAATGCACCCTATGGACAAATAAATGCAACCTTATGTTGATCTTTCGTACATATATGAATTTGATTATAACCGGAAAATCCATCCATAAAGGAAAATACTTCATTTTTGACACACTCGATGATAATCTAATCAATAAAATGTGTAGGACATATGTATTTTGGACAAGCCTTGTTCAGATCCTGAAAATCAATACAGACATGAATCATCCCCTGATTTTTTATGATAGGAACTCGATTGGATACCCACTCAATCAAGGGGACGAGGTAGATAAAGCCAACATTAACTAACTTTTCTACTTCGTCCTTGATGGCAGCAACTTTCTTTGGATTAACCAATCATAGCTTCTATCAAATAGTCTTAACATGAGCGTAAGTTGGAATTTCATGCTCAACTATCTAAGGACTAATACTAGGCATTTCTTCGTAAAAAGAAAATACGTCATGAAATTCCTTGAATAGAGCAATATAAATTTCAATTTCATCATGAGAACAATATTCTCCAACCAGGATTTTTTTGTGATGTTGGATTTCATGGAGATGTTGATAGGCATATATTAGACATGTTAGCTATGTTCCTTTCCATGTACACACTTGACACAAAAATGGGATTTTGGCACCAATCGGGACCTCTATTTGGGTCCTGATTTTGTGTATAAAAAAAATAAGGAAGTTTTTGGATATTTAACACCCTTGTTGGTATTTGGATAGATCTTGGTAATCTTTCATTGGTCCTTGTTTTCCTTGCTTGAGAGAGAGTTTCCTTTACTCTCTAATTAAAATCTTGTCTCGAGTGTAGCCTAGTGGATATGCTTGGATCCACCACCATAGTGGATCTAATTCAATTGAATAATTCTTGATTCAATGATAAAAAGTGCTAGAGAAAGTGCCTTTTAATGACATAATCAATGATTTAGTCATGCAAATTAATCTCACCAATCATTAAAGTATATGGAAATCCACTAACCTAACTAATTATAATTATATTATTAATAGTTATGCCATTAAAGAGAACTTTTTCTAGCCTAATTAACCTTTAAAATAACTTTATGTGAAATTATTCCTAAGAGTAAATCTAAAAAGATTTATTTGGTATTATTCATAAAAATGGCTCTAAAAACTATATGAGCTCAATTTCCAAGCTAGATCTTGAACCATACACTTGTAGGGCCATGATCTCTCTTGCCAACGAATGTGAACTATCCTTTGTCTTATAAAAAAGAGGTTCTTTGGTAAGATAAGGGACCTATTTTTTGAAGATATAACACCCTTATGTTGATATTGGGCTAGATCTTGGTAACCTTTCCCTGGTTCTTGTTGTCAGTGCTTGAGAGAAAGTTTCCTTGACTCTCTAATTGAGATATTTCTTTTAGTGTAGCCTAGTGGATCTACTTGGATCCACCTAATGTAGTGAGAGAATAAGATTCTTATCTTGAGGAAGACTTCTATATATGTGGCTAAGGATGTAAGTAACTAGATTCAGAT
>JZKD02S1790160.1:330164-341038 GCA_000966675.3 Picea glauca | reverse complement strand
CCCCAATTACTTGTGAATTTTCTTACGCATGATTATTGTATATAGATCTAGGAATTGATATTGAATTGTAGACCTTGATTGAATCAAGATTACTCATTAGGATCTACAAGAACCAACATAAAAAAGTATGTATTTCTCCTTTCTATTTTGCATATCATGCTATGAGATGTTGATCTGGAGAAATTAGTAGTGATCCATCAGTTTTCCGAGGTGATATTCCAACCTACTCACCAAAGAATCCAAGATCTAGTAACAGGAAATATTTCCCAACAATAGAATTTTGTTGTAGGGATTTGTTACCTATCACTAGATCTAGGATTCCCCTGTGAGTGCACTAGATTCTAACCACTAGCAAATGATAATATAATTTCCATAGATCAACATCTATAACATGATATGCAAAAGATAAAGAAGAAAGACATACATTTTTATGTCCAAGCAAGCTCTAGTTACAACCTCCTCTTCAAATACATACACAATCAAACAACCAAACCTTTCTTTGATCCAACATGTGCATTTCAATGAAAATATTAATCTAAATTACTTCTTAAATTAAACAATTCAATACCAATTCCTAGATTTATATAAAATAATCATGCATAAGAACAAAAGAAGTAATTTGGGGGGAAGAAGATAGATCTACATTGAGAAATATGTTACAACAAGTATGAATACATGATCCATTGTTGCAACACCTCCATCACCCAAATATGGGTCCTTCCATCCTTAGCCACATGGATAGAATCATTCCTCAAGATAAGTATCTTACTCTCACTAAGGTAGGCGAATCCAAGTAGATCCACTAAACTACACTCAAAGGAAAGATCTCAATTATAGAGTCAAGGCAACTCTCTCTCAAGCAAGGACAACAAAGACCAAGAAAAGATTACCAAAATCTAGCCCAATACCAACATAAGGGTGTTATATTTTCAAGCTAGATTTGCATATGATGATGATGATGATTATGTCCATTGAGACTAGAAGTGGAAATTTAGATCAAAGGATACACTACATTCATCCACATTCTTAACTTCACTTTTTCCTCGGACCATGTCCTTTTGCTAAAATAATCCTACCATATCACTCTCTAATATTTTAACTTTCCCACCACAATTTTTGACCCCCTTCATCCTCAATAATATTCTCCATGTCAAAGAACTACTCCATGCAACCCATAGATGAATCAGTCTTAAATTTCCTAAAAATTTTGATTCAACAAAACTTCAATATCGTTCCTTTTTAGACAAGCATCATCCATAATGGCTCTTTCTCTTCCAACATTGAATGTATTCATCGGGTCCCAACCTCCACTATCTTCTCTCTACCCTCATGCAAAGTTCAGTTTATAATTTCTTATTCCAACATAATTCCCCAATCTTCCTTGACCACTCTTCCAACAACAATACAACTAATGACATCGAACTTTTAACATGGGAAATGATTCAGTCTATGCAAACATGAAACCCATATGTAGAATGCTTTCCATCAATATTTCTTAATAAGAAAGAGATGTTTCCCCCTTGTCTTACTTTGAGAAAGAAAAACCATCACAATTATTCCACTGTGGAATTATTTCAATTTGGATATAAGAATATCTATGGAGAGCACATTCTATTATAGTGAATTGTTTCCAATCACTAGATCTAGGATTCCTTGATGAGTGGGCTAGAAGATAGATCTATATTGAAAGGTACAATAAATGTTTTACAACAATTATGAGTACTTAATCCATTTTTGTAGCATCTCCATCACTCGAATCTAGGTCCTTCCATCCTTAGCCACATGTATAGAAGCCTTCCTCAAGATAAGGATCTTACTCTCACTATGGTAGGTGAATCCAAGTAGGTCCACTAAGCTACACTCAAGGAAAGATATCAATTAGAGAGTCAAGGAAACTCTCTCTCAAGCAAGGAAAGCAAGGACAACAAGGTCCAAGGAAAGGTTACTAAGAACTAGCCCAATACCAACATAAGTGTGTTAGATCTTCAAGCTAGATTTTCATATAACCTTAAGCAGAAATTTAGCACAAAGATTACACTATATTCATCCACATTCTTAACTTCACTTTTGCCTCACACCCTATCCTTTTGGGATAATGATCCTACCATATCACTCTCTGATATTTTATCTTTCCCACCCCAAGTTTTGACCCCCTTCATCCTCAATAACATCCTCCATCTCAAATAACTACTCCAGCCAACCCAAGGGTGAATCAATGTTAAATTTCCTAAAAAATCAGATTCATCAAAACTTCAATAGCATTCCTTTTAACACAGGCATCGGCCACATTGAATGTAATTGCGATCATTCCATTTTCATATTCATCAAGTCCCAACCTCCACTATATGCATTCTACCTTCCTGTAAAGTTCATTTTCTAATTTCTTATTCTGGTAGAATTCCCAATCTTCCTCGATCACTCTTCCAACAACAACAAAACTAATGGCATCAAACTTTTAACATGGGAAATGATTATTTTTATACAAACGGGAAACTCACATGCGGAATGTTTTCCATCAATATTTCTTGATAAGAAGAGATGATTCCCCCCTACTCTAACTTTGAGAAAGAAAAATTGCCACAACTATTCCAATGTGGAATTATTTCAACTTGTCTACTTGAAAATCTACGAAGAACAAGCTCTGATGTAGGGAATTGTTTCCTATCACTAGATCTAAGATTCCTCAGTGAGTGGGTTGGAATCTCACCGCACACAACTAATAGATCACTATCTAATTTCCCTATATCAACATCTCATAACATGATATGAAAAAAACATACATTTCTACATCCAATCAAGCTCTATTTCCAACATCCTCTTCAAACAACCAAATCAATCTAGCAACCAAATCTTTCTCCAATCTAACAAACGCATTTCAAAGAAGATATTGATTTAAATTGCTTATTAAATTAAACAATTCAATACCATTTCCTAAATGTATATACAATAATCATGCATAAACACAATAACAAGGAATTAGAGGGGAAGAAAAAAAATCTTTATTGAAAAGTATGAGAAATGTGTTACAAGAAGTATGAATCACTAATCCATTGTTGCAACACCTCCATCACCTGAATATGGATCCTTCCATCCTTAGCCACATGTATAGAAACCTTCCTCAAGATAAGGATCTTAATCTCACTATGGTAGGTGAATCCAAGTAGATCCCTATGTTACACTCAAGACAAGAGGTCAATTAGAAAGTCCAAGAAACCCTCTTAAGAAAAGACAACGAGGACCAAGGAAATGTTACCAAGATCTAGCCCAATACCAACATAAGGGTGTTATATCTTCAAACTAAATTTTTCATATAACCTTAAGTGGAAATTTAGCTCAAACACTACACTATATTCATCCACATTCTCAACTTCACTTTGCCTCACACCTTGTCCTTTTGGAAAAATGATCCTACCACATCACTCTCTAATATTTTAACTTTCCCACCGCAAGTTTTGACCACCTTCATCTTCAATAATATCCTCCATGTCAAAGAACTACTCCATCCAACCCATAGGTGAATTGGTCTTAAATTTCCTAAATACTCTGATTCATCAAAATTTCTATATCATTCTTTTTTAGATAGGCATCATCCATAATGGCTCTCGCTCCTCTAACATTGATTGTGATTGAGATCATTCCATTTTCATATTCATCAGGTCCCAACCTCCACTATTTTCCCTCTACCCTCCTACAAAGTTCATTTTTCAATTTCTTGTTCTAGCAGAGTTCCCCGATCTTCCTCTGCCACTCTTCCAACAACAATTCAACTAATGACATCAAAATTCTAATATGGGAAATGATTCTATCTATATGAACAAGAAACTCACATGCATAATGCTTTCTATCAATCTTTCTTAATAAGAAAAATATGCTTCCCACTACTCACTCTTCTAAAAAGAAAAATTGTCACAACTATTCTAGTGTGGAATTATTTCAATTTGGCTACTTGAATATCTATGGAGAACATGATCACTTTGACCTCATGTACTAATGACATCAAAATTTTAACATGGGAAAGGATTATGTCTATACGAACATGAAACTCACATGCAAAATGTTTTTGATCAATCTTTCTTAATAATAAAGAGAAGCTTAAAACATATTTCTTCACGCAAAAGTTTTTTTTTTTTACAAAGTTGGAAAACTATGTTATGTACTAGAATTCTCGATGTTTTGACCACCATCACGGGATCATCTTTAGGACACAAATATGCTCAATGGAATGGATGGCTTCATACAATTATAAATATTAATAATTAGAGGAAAGTTATCAAAGCAAGGTCTACTAGAAGCTAGTCTACAATGATATTAGCATTAACACAATCCAACCAAAATATTAAAACCAATATAAAACAAGTTGTTGTTGCGAAGCAAGTGTATAACAAGTTGCCATGTGCCACTGAGTTTGAATCCATCCTCTCTATTACCACACAGATCACATGGGACCCATGCAATATAGTATCATTGTCTCGTAGAAACTATAGAGAAGGGTACACGATGCTATTATGGATCATATTCATCATCCACTGCACCAACCTCATCATCTGAGATCGGGGACCAATCTTGCTTGCACACAATTTCTCCTTGATGATGTGCATGATTAGGAAGGGGGTACAATGTCCCCTTTCTCACCCCTTTCAGTATTTTTGAACCCCAACAATTGCATCATGTGTGGTATATTTGAGCTATATTATATGTATTGGTTTACTCCATTGTAAAAAGAGGGATGAATTATGGGTCATTCATAACTAATTGGTCGAATCCCTAAGTTTTCAATAAGTTTTTTTATGTCAATTATTTAAATGAGAGATTAAGGTTATTTCCTAAGTCAATGCCACCAAAGTTTCATTAGGTGGAAGTTATCAAATGATACTACAACAAGAAAAGGTAAGGGACACATAATCTAGGGGGGAAATGGGCTTGACATCATGAACATTGGGTTTTCTAGCTAAAGGTGAGGGGCCCACTTTTCCTAGGCCCCACCAAATCCATGCAACTAAGTGTACTTCATCTGAGTACAAAGGGAGGTGGGTGCACTTATAATAGGGTGATATGAATTTATGCAGGAACGCAACAGAATACACAAATAACCATGAATGCAAAGATGCAGCGGAAATAACACTTCATTTCATTAATATCAAAGAACTGAAATTTGTTTACAGACAGAATAAAAATAAACTAGCTAGGGCGTTGGTAGCTTATCTCTGAGAAGAGATGTGTCGACTACATGCCTCTGAACTTTGTGTTACAATGAGGCTCGAAGGCCTATATGTTATTGAGAAACAATGGAAACCCTAAACATCCACAAACCTAACCCTAGGAGTTAAAATGCCAAAATATGGGCCCCGTCGAGGTAAATTGGTACATCAATTTCTCAGGGTCGTAACTTTGGCATACTATTCCCGTTTGATGCATATGATACATCGTTAGAAATATATATATCTGAGGACTACAAATGTCGACAACGAATATCATGGTTTGAAACGAACTAATATTTGTCGACCATAACCATGCCCAAAAAACGTCGTTTAGGACCTCAAAATGGCTCCGGAAGTTCATGACCCGAAAAACTGCCAAAAATAGTAAATTGTGCTACAATTAAGGAAACTAAAAAACTAAAAAAAAACAATGGTGGGGGTCCAAGTGGAATAGGTGGGTGGCCACCAATATCCACCTGGATCATGGGGTCCCACAAAATTCAATTGAGTGTAACATTATGTGAGCCTTAAAGCTAGGAAGGAGGGGGAACTTTTATGGGCCCCACTTAAGGTTCAATGAAAAATCATGTGTTATAAGTCCTAGAATTTAAAAGGGGGGCACACCCCTCATTCTATCAACCCATTATACTCCATATGAAACATTGTAAAGGTGAGAAGGTCAGTCAAGCATCTAGAAAAAAAAGGGGCACACCCCCCTCCCCCTTCATGGAAAACTAGTTGTTGGGCTCTCCTCTATTTAGGCATACCTCTATGCATGTAAACGGTTGTTGGAAGAATGCACACCTAAGCCCTATTTTATTTGTTGAGGAAAATTGTGGTTGGTACTTGCTAGGGCGCCCTAGAGGTTGGATTCACCCCATCGTTACTGCAGAAAATTTTTGGGATTTATTCATCAGATGTTGTGCATCCTTTTGCTCTAGTAACATTGTTCAATTTGGTCTTGAGCTAACCATTCCAAATAGCTTCCTTCTTGTATTTGTCCTCAATAAATGGTGAAAAACACAAATTCTTTGTTCCTTGTTTTTGTTTGCATAACTATTATCTTGTCCACTTTGGAAAATTTGCATGATGAATATTGTACAAAGTTGTTTGGAGTTTAAAATAGGGTTGTTACATGCTTGGATTCCCTAGCTGGTGTACCCCATTTCTGCAGTGGATTGATTCCTCTCACATGCACAATAGACACCATTTACCCCATTTCTTTCAAGGCACTGGCACATTTCTTTTCAGCCACAATTTTACCATTTGACTTTAACATTGTTCGCAGCAAAGCTGAGTTTGATAGGGGATACATATTTTAAGAAATGTATTGCTACTAAGAATAGTGCATAGTCCATATCAGTGGAAAAACAAAAAGGGTATTGGTCCATACCCTCCCATGTAAGCTTGTTGGTAAGATTCATATATGCTTGCGATTTTAAACATAGGTTTGTATCAGGGAGTCATTCTTTATGTTGCACATCTAAAATAACACACAAAGAGTTTCTATCCTAGTGGTTGCAACATAAATCCCAGAGGTATGTGGGGTTGTCTCCTAACTGTTTGTTGAAATCTATGAATGAAATATTTACGCTTGAACAACATTCTTTCTTATAATTGTTTTTATGATGGTTAGTAAATATATTTGCATGTGGGAAACATTACTCTATGCTTGTAAACGCCTATTCATTATCTCAAAAACAATTTTAAACCTTGTTACTTGAAATACATGTGTGCTGCCATCATTGGTTTGATTAGCATATGAACTGTTTGACTAAATGCCTGAATGAACCTCCTTATTTAGTTTCAATAGTCTTCAATTTTATTTATTGCATGTTGATTGTAGTTTCACAACTAGAAGCTGGAAAGTGTTCTCCTAGGCTTGGAAGCCAAGATATACTAATGTGAGGCATATACTCCAAACCTCAGGGTTATTATCCTTTAAAATCTAAGTTGTGTTTCAAGCTGCATGCTAACTATTAGAAGAAATTTCTGAATGGATTTCCTTGCATATACATAATAGCCTTAAGTTACATTTCTTGAATGTTGATCATAGACTCATAGCTAGCAGTTGGGGAGTTTCTTGATGCCTGGAAATCACTTTTTATTACCATAAGATTAATACTCTGAATGTTCCTATGAGAAATCCTTCTTTTTTGCATGACAACAGTTGTGAAATTGCTTGAACACGGCATTTGAATTGAAATAGGGACACTAGAAACTCTATTTTTTTGTGTATGAAAGTCCAAAGTGATCATGTGTTGAAAGGAACGTTTTCTTACACTCAAAAAGTCTCCCAAAAAAGTATTAGACCAACATTATTATAAGTCTTATGAACTTGCTTGTAGCATAGCAGTTGCTGACAAATAGATATGTGTGAATTCAGATGTGACTAACCCCCTCCTTGATCTTCCTTGCATCATATGTTGATCACCAAATCTTAAAAGAATAATAGCATGGTAATCGATACTTTGTCTGGTTGCTACTCAGAATTGCATACATTTCTAGCTATAGGAAGCTTTGTTGGCTCATTGAAATAATAATCTGAAAAGTAGTATTGACTTCCAGCCTGCTAAAACTTTTCCTTGCATGAAGGCATATTTATAAGTTGTCTAAGGAAATTGCTACAAATCTTGTCAATCATATGTCCTCAAATGATTCTCGCTTTCATCAAAAAAAATAATGTAACGGGTCTTGAAGTTGGTATCACAAGTGTAAAGAAATATGATAAAATCTGATGATGAATGTTGGTTTTAAATGTTCATCACAAGTTTGAAGATTATGTTTCTTATGTCCGGATATTCATGCTATTTATATGTCTAAGTGACCCCTGCTATTACTTACAACACTGCAATATTAAGCAGCCTTGACTTTTGCCATTTGAGATTCAAAAGAGCATCCTTGTGAGAGTGTGGAGTGCTTCCCAAACCCTATTGAAACAAAGCATTCCCTTTCAAGCTAATTCTTAATAAACCATAGTATGGAAGTATCCTAATCAGTGAAGCCCCCTTCAAGTTACTTGTATTCATTTAAGAAGAGTGGGGATGTGGGAGCCTAGGTGACAATGGTTCTTTTTCCGAGTTGCCCTCAATTTGTCCAAGTGTTTACCTTGCTTATCTAAGCATGACAAACCAAGCAGTAACATTTTGGCACCATTGTTAAGGACCAATGTTTGTTTCCTGACTGTTATCGCACAGTTTGTAGATGCAAGAAAGGCTAAAGAATAGTAGATCAAACTGGCAAAACAAGAACCTTTCCCACCCAATGTCACCACAATGGGGAGGCTCTTTCTATTTAGGGAGGCTAGGCCCAGAGGAGACGTCCCCGGTAACCTGGGGTTTTGAAAGGGCAAAGGATAATAGTACAGAGACAAATTTCCCCCTCACAGATTACTGCCAATCAAATAGTCCCGGCTAAACAGCCAATAATAGAGTATAACCAAAGAAAAAAAAACACATGCTTGAGACAACACAACAAGGAGACTAATATGTGCAATCTTGGTTAGTACTTCATAAATCAATGACTATCTGATATTCAATGTAAGCAATTTGACAATAAATATTGACGAAATCAATGTTTGCAAAATGGCAATGATAAATATGTCACTTGTGAATAAATACTGGAACGATGTAGCATTCAATGTAACAAATCAGCACTCAATCCAATAAATGTTCTTAACTGCCATTCAATTGCTTATAAAATGAAACATTGTTGCATCAAGATGAAATAACCAAGGGTGACATCAGCATTCTAGGGTCAGTAAGTTAGGGTTAGTGTAGTTAGGGTTTCAGTTCAAAAGAGGTTTGAGAGTGTTGGATTTGATTTCACTTCAACGCTGGAGGCTGGAGATCAGTGCCTTAGGGTTAAATGGAGTCAGAAGGTGAAGGACGCACAAGTTGAAGGGGACGAGATTCCAAAGGACTAGAAGGAAAGGTTTCAAGGTGCTACTAAAACAGGGCCTCAAAGACGGAACCCTAGGGGAGAGAGGCTCACTCTGGTGTTGCAAAAGTAAGGCCTTGTGCTCTCTCCTCCTTCCTAGCAAACGGCTAGCTCAGATAAAGCACAAAAACAAGACGAGAGAGCTTAAAGAGGGAGAGTGTTGTTGCGGCAAGGCTCTTTCTTCAAACCCTAAGGGAAAAACGGCCCTAGGTGTAGATAACCTAAGCCTAGGACGTCTCCCTCTCTTGGATTTCTAAAGGTACGGCTAGCACAGGGGAGAGAGAAGCAAGGAGTGTAGCTGTGGCTAGAGTCTCTTCTTCTCTTTCAATGGCTAAAGGTTTCTCTATCAAGCGACATGAGACAACGACCTACTTGTGTGTTTGTCTCCTAGGGTTTTGATTCAACAAGTTTATAATCAATATGCAAGAAATTTAAACTACAACCATTCAATAAGAAGTTTTGCAAAAAAAACACTTACAATTCATGAAGAAATAACCATGCAAACCCTAGTTGTAACACCTTCCTTCAAGAGAAACACCATAAATGCCAAAAAATATCTTCCTTCAACAAGTGCGCATCACTAGTTCAGCCAATAACCCCAATAGGGTGCTAAAAATCAAACTTCACTATGAGTGAGTGATAATTGATGATAAAAATGAGAGTGAAAACCCTCAATATATAGTGTATCAATGACCTAATTTTACCTTTTAAGTCATAAAAAGGCCGACAAGGCCATAATGTCAAAATCATATTGTTTTTACATTAAATGTTGAATAAAAACCTTAATCAAGTAAAAATGAGAGTAAAATCCCCTTCAAGGGAGGTGCTAGCCCTTTATAGGGAAAATGAGACACCAAGGAGCAAAACGTTAGCCCCCCGGGGGCCTCTCCAACATGCCACACGTGCCACTGCTACCCAGCCTGCCTCCAAAAGCATCCATGAAGTTGGATGACATCATGGTGAATATGGAGACGTCCCAAGCCTTCCAAGGCTGGCGTTCCACTGAAGAGGGGTCATTCCCCCCAGGTCTAGTCCTGCCGGAGTGCCTCTGATGGAAGGTCCTCTTCCTCTCAAGTGCAAAAGCCTTGATCCATCTCCATCATGTCTCTATCCCCTGATGGGGTCTCATCATCCATCTGGTGGGATCTTCAGCCCCATGGAGGGTCTGAACTGGTCATCTCCCCATGTGTACCGGTCCAAATGGTACTTGTCCGTCGGGCATGGTCCTGCACATCAAAAGCTATGCCCTCCATGGGCTCATCAGTCACCGGGATCATAACAATGTTAATCACATCTCATCATCAATATTATTAAACATATGCATAAAAACCCTAATACATCAGTCAATAGCTCAAAGACATTACAAAAACCTGCAATACAAGATTGGAGAAAAAGACAAGACGTCTTATTGGGCTAGTGTCCACAAGAAAAGGAAAGTTCCCAGGAAAATTTCATCCAAGCCATGTAAGTGAGGTGATGTGGCTAGGGGATGTCCAGACATGTGGGTGAAGTGAGGGCCAAGGATGCATAATGTTATCTGTGGGTGCCTTTATAGAAGGCGAGTTGTATCTGTCATGGATGCATTTTTTCCAAGCTCGTTCTTGCCTTTATTCTTTTTCTTGCTTTATTCTTTTATTTATTTTTTCTTCTTCTTTTTCTTTTTATTCAAGAGCTAACCAGAGGACACTGCCTTGGCATGGTGACTAGAGCTGACAGTGTTACCCACAAGTACTTTCA